>CAUYRH010033231.1:0-21713 GCA_963574655.1 Perodicticus potto | reverse complement strand
CTAGAGGCGCCCGCCACAACGCCTGGCCATTTTTTGGTTGCAGCCGTCATTGTTGTTTGGCGGGTCCGGGCTGGATTCGAACCTGCCAGCTCAGGTGTACGTGGCTGGCGCCTTAGCCCGTTGAGCCACAGGCGCCGAGCCCTTTTTACCTTTTTCAATGTGGCTACTAGAAAGTTTCGAATACACGGCTTGCAATATATGTCTACTGGACAGCACTATTCTAGACTTTGACCCCAAGAGCAGCTAGCCTGATAGAAAGATTTGGGAAGGGTCAAAGGTTGTGACCAACTAGTAATGTCTCTGGAACTTCCTTTGTTGCCCAAGAGAATGAGTGAGAGAGACAGACAGACCACTGCCTGTTGGCCCTAAGCCTGGACAGTATGTGTGGGTGAGAGTGTCTGCACTCGTGTACCTGCCCGCGTGAGCCTAAGAAGTAGGTGTGCAGTGTGCAATGGTGTGAGTGAGGGTGTATTTGTGTGTCTCTGTGTGCACTGGTGCTTCTGGCTTCAGGACACGAGTTTCCATGCCCTTTTGTGAGTCTGTGTGAGTGCACATAGGCATCTGTCTGAACATAGGTTGTGTTCTGCATCCATGTTTGACAGTGTTCACTCTGTGTTGCTATGAGGACATATTTGCGCCTTTACACTGGCAGAAGCAGGTGCTCCAGTGCTCAGGTGGGCCTGGGTGTGACTATGGGGTCCAAGGCAGTGTGCATATGTGAACGGCATGGGAATGTATATAATGTGAGGTTTACTAAGAGAAAAATGAACAAAAAAAGCCAGATCTGGTCAATCTACATAGCTTTCTCTACTCCTAACACCCAAGCAAAAGGGTCAGAAATGTGACAGGCTCAGGTGGTGTCAGAAGAGATTCCAGGCTGAACTGGCCCCGCCAGAGATACACTCACTGAGTGCCCCTGGCCTGGCCCCCAAGGGCAGGGTGTGGGGTGAGAAGAGCATAGTGGCTCTCTTTCTAGCCCTAAAATTACCCCTGATAATTGTGGGTGGGAAAGTGAGGACAGGACACAGACAGGACTGGAGCAGGATAAAGCCTGGGAGAGAGAACAGACCCAGATTCAGAAACTCAGGGTCACCTAGACCCTGGCCCAGATTAGCCAAGCAGAGGAGAGGCTGAAGGTGGAGACTCCAGGACTCTGCCAGCTGCCCAGGACTCTGGGGTCCCGCCAGCAAGTCCTCCACCAACACCCCACCACCACCTTGGCAGGGGGAAGGCTGGGCGGGGACCTTTCTCCCAGTTTAAACAGCTGCCTCTGATTACACCACTTATTGGGGGCAGGGGAAGGAGGGGGTGTCGGGAAATCCACAGGGGTGGGTGGGACTTCTGGTACTCGGGCTAAGCAAGAGCCTGTGGCCTTTGGCCTGGAAGCCCAAGGACGGAAGAGGAGTCAGTAAGACCTGGGGGCTTCTCATCAAGGGTCAGAGAAGCTCAGAAGTGGGATGAAGTGGGAAGCACTGGAAGGGAAGGGAACCCAGGCCATCTTTGTGCAAAGCTGTCAGCCCAGAGATCACTGTTTCTGACAGGCTTGAGGGGTAGTGATTGAGGGAGAAACCTGAGGTGCCATTTCCAAGCACACAGGCACCATGCCATGCACTTTGAAGAGGGGAAAGGACAGTTTGAGCTGTGTCATGGACAAATAAAATCAGAGCAAGGTCCAGATCAGGCTAGAGATCAGCTGTCCTCCTCCCAAACATCTGCCAAAGGAAGAGGACTAAGTCAAGGGTCTGGGGAGAGGGATCCAGAAGAGGTACTTACAAATCTCAGGGTCCTCATCAGAGCCGTCCGGGCAGTCCCGCTCCCCGTCACATCGCCAGCCCTTGGAGATACATGTGATTTGGTCTCTGCAGGCAAACTGCTTGGGACTGCAGGTCTTAGGGACTAGGAGCAAAGCAAGAAAAGGGGGGTATAAGTGAAGGGTCAAAGCCAACTCTGTGGCCCTAAAAGTCCCCAGGACTCCTCCTCTTTCCCCAGTATCAGTCCCCAGCTGGACCAGACTCTTAGCCAAGAGGTAGTTCTGGTGAGTGGGGGAGGCTCCAGGAGCACATTTTACTGTTCCCCACCCAAGTGCCCTAGGCTGCCTGTCCCTAGAAGTCAGAGTCAAAGCCCTTGCTGTTCAGATACACATGTCCCCTGGCTTTGATGATCCACAGTGATGGTGAAATGGGAGGACATTTAGGCCTTCGACATGTTTTCTCTTGATCTTTCTCCCACTCCCACTAGAAGACCAAGGCTAGTCTTTTCTGACCTCTCTTTTTCCCTGTCCTCTGGAGACTCCTGGTCCCTTGACCCATCACCTCATCCATGTCCAACCCAGCCCCACCAGGGAGGAACAGTGGGGTTGCCTAGAGAATGGGATCAGAAGGGGATGGGAAGGCAGGGCCAGGCTGGATAGGAGCCCTGTTTCCACCTCCATTCTCTAAGGACACAGCCTCTCTTGCTGGTTAGACCCGGAGCAGGGGACACTTTTGGTAGACATCCTCAGAGGTAAGAGGCACCTAAAGATTGCTCAGGAAAACAGACTCTAGGAGCAGAGGCAGGAGATGGCTGAGATGATTTCCAGGAGCTGGTTTCAGCCCGGCCAGCCTATGAAGTTAGTTATCACATCCAGCACCTCTCTTCCCTGCCCTCCCACCCACCCCCAGCCTCCCTGGCTCTGCATTCTCTTACCTCATTCCCCAAGGAGAAAATAAGAATGCTAACAGCTAACTCTTACTATAGGCTGCACATGTGCTGGGCACTCTGGTAAACCAGTTCTTTCCAAGTATCATCTTATTTAATCCCCTCCACAGGATGAAAAGTAGGGACGACTAATACCACCATTTCGCAGATGAGGAAACTGGGCAGGATGACTTCCCTGGGGTCACACAGCTGACAGGGGAAAAAACCAGGATTTAACCAGTTCAGATGACTCCAGGCTCTTAACCAGTGCAGCTCACATCAGTCCTCCAATCCCCCTGAAAGAAATTGTCCTCCCAGCTCCTGTCACCACATCCTCCAGGGGAAGTGAAGTCACCCACCTCCTGCACCCCCACCTGGGGCTGGCTTCCCAGGCTCCCAGCCCTTCGTTGCCTTTTCCTGGGTCTGTGTTACTTCCATTTCTGCTCTGCTGGCACACACTGGAGACCAGCCCTGTGCCAGGCACTGCACTAGGAATTAGGGTGCCAAGGAAGGGTGAGATGCCCCCTCCGCCCCTTAGGAGCCACAGTTCCCTGGGATGACAGTGCACACAACTAAATCGAATGCAGGGCAGAGACAGAGAATAAGGAAAGGATGTTGGGCTCTGGGTGGGCAGGGAATGTGTCGAGGTCCATGGAGATGTCCTCCCTCCCTAACCCTCATCTCTGGCAGAGGGGACTACACTCAGGCCCCTGGCCAGAATGACCGAGTTCAGGAAACACATCAAGGATGGCCTAGCCAGACCCCCCCCAGCCCCTCCTCTCCCTTCCACTCTGAGCCGGGAATAAAGGCCCCTTGAGGAGGTGGATAATGCTGAGTTCATTGCCCCACTGGGCCAGCTGTGAGGTCTTCCCGGGAAACACAGCCTGACAGCCTAGTTAGCATGCTGGAGAACCGTCCACTTCCCCTGACCAGCCGAGGCCAGTTGGGGGGGAGAGAGGGGTGGACAGGAACGCAGAGGCAGATGGCATGTTTGGAACCCAGAAACAGGCCCCCGTGCCACCACTTCTTCCCTTCCCCACCTGGGATGTAGTCCGTGTCCCTGCTCCTCCCTACAGCAGAGCTCACAGTCAGGGCCTGAGGTCACTGCTGGTCATTCTAACCTTCCCTCCATTCCACATCCCAGCTACAGTCCCCCCTCCTTTGGCCCCCTCACTTAGTCCCCCGGCTGTCCCCCACCCCCATTTTTGGCTTGAACTCGACAGAGGAAACAGCAGCTGGCAAACTCCGAAAGCTGGAATGAGAGAGATTCACAAACCAGATGTGCTCTTGCAGAGGGAGGGAAGTGGGGGATGGGGGCTAGTGGAAGGACCAGGAGGGCGCAGGGCCCCTGTCCCTAGCAGCATCTCCTCAGGCCCAGAGCACAGGGATTTAGGGGGACACACATCTCTCACGGCCAGGACAGCACAAGGATTGTGGAGAGATAGGGGAAAGAACTTCCTTCCTGCCAGGGATGGTGGAGAGCGCCCCGGAATCTTGAGTGAGAAGGCTGAGGCCTGTCTTTGATTTCCTTCAGGGGGAGAGGGCAGGAAAGAAACAAATAACCTACTTTGGGGCAGTCTCCATAGCCCAAGAAGCCTTGCTCCGAGTTGGGGGTGGGGTACGAAACTTATAATCTGCTTAGCGGCAAAGCCAACCCCACTCCCCTCAGCTCAGCCTTCTATATCTGAATCCAGCACTAGAAAACACACCTCTGGGGCCCTCAGTAGAGACTAGGGAACAACATTGCCCAAAGTTCAGAAGCAACTAACAGCCTGCCCTGCCTCCCGCCCCTTGAGGGTCGGGGCTTCCTGATGCTATGAGCTAACACTTTTTAGCACAGTCACTAAGCGCCAGCTGCTGATCTGAAACACTGTGTGCGTTGCCTCATTTAGAAGCCCACAGCCCTGGGAGGGGTGCCAATGCAACCCCCATTTTGCAGATGAGGGAACTGAGGCCCAGAGTGGTCCCTAACAGAGCAGAAAAGGTTGGCTTAAGAAAGGAGACCTTCCTTCTCTGGCATTGGGGGTGGGGAGAGGTTCTGACTGTAAGGAATCAGAGAGGAGGGGAGGGCATGGGGGAGACTAAGGGATTGAGAATGGGACAGAGAGGAGTGAGACAGGAGGGAGAAGGAGGAGGATGGAAGTAGAGAGGGAGGAGAGGGAGCGAGGCTGCAGGAAGAACACCAGGACACAGGGGCCGTCTGTTCTCAGCTTTGCCTGAAGATGAATGTGACCGCCATGCTAACTTGGCCAACACCCTGCCCACCCCCCCAAACCCAGGCGTCTAGCCCAGCCATGGCCCCCAGGGCCACCAAGTTGGAGCCAGGGCAGGAGGTGTAGGGTTGGGTGTGTGTCCAGACACAACACAGACCCCACTGCCTTGCTTGAGCCTTGGCTGTCATCCTCTGTCCCATTCTGGGGCCTTGGGGGGTGGTGTGGGGGAGGAGGGTGAGAATGCCTGTCCAGAGAAGAGAGGGCAACAGGAAAGTCCAGACCTGGAAAGAATGTTCTGGAGAGGAGGGTGACCCATCCTGCCATACCCCTTGAAGTACGAAGGAGAAGAGTGCTGAGACCCCAGATGGTGCTTCCTATGGGACAAGGAGTCTGGGAGGCAGGAAAAGCATGAAAGAGACCCTGGGGCCCTTTTTAAGAGTGGACACAGAGTGAGAGATAGGCTCTCCCTCCGAGATAGGTGGGGGGATGGTTTCTAAAGTGAGCTGCGTGACAAATCTAAGGGAAGGGGGGAACCCAGGGGCACAGCCTATGGGAAGCTGAACTTTCAAACATATGGGAGTGGGGCAGCAAAGGCCTCCCAGACCCAAACCGAGAGCTTTCCGCTGAATTTTATGTATTTTGGGTGTTACCCCGTGGCTGCTTCCCGCAGCTCAGAGAGGCTCAGACACATTTTTGTCATTCCTGAGTCTAGGCCTCTGCTCTGCGGCCTGGACAGACAGACAGGGTGGCTTAGATCTCCAGGGGAGGGGAAGGGTCTCCCCTTCCACTCTGAGTCAATATTGACTCAGCAGGACATTAGCCTGACCTGTGACCTCCCCAACATCTTTTCCTTTCCCCACAAATAAAATCCAGACCCCTAGAATGCTTCCAGAGGTCACCATATCTGTCACCAGGCCTTTATTAGCCCTCCCCACCTACTCCCCCCACCTCACCAGACACAAATGACCTATACTCACCAGAAGTAAAAGCTCTAGCTCTTGCCCCACTCCCTATATCCTTCTCCAGTTCTTAGGCTCCTGGTCAGGAGGAAGTTCTGCCAAAAGTCTAACCTCCCTCCTTCCATCTGAAATACACATACCTCCTTTCTCCCTCTCAGCTCACAAAGGGTGTCAAGTTCCTTTCTTCCAGAAACACTCTCTCCAAAACACATTCCCAAAATTAGTGAGGGGAAAGAAGAAACTAGAACTTGGAGGAAAGTAGAGGGACTTTCTATGTCTGCTGAGCCGACAGACACTGGGATGGATGGGGAGATGGGAGCTCAGGAGCAAGTGGCAAAGCCCAGGGAAGACTGTCACTCCCAGGTAGCTCTCAGGACACCAAGAGGCCTGGAAGGAGGTAAATGGAGATAGGCAGAGAAAAATGAGATATGACAGAGACGGAGAGAGTCAGGGCAGAGAATGCCACAAAGGACGGCGATAAGAGACAGAAAGGTTCTGGAAGGCCAAGACAGCACACACGTATGACAGGCAGACACTAGTGACAGACAGGCAGGCAAGAAAGACAGGAAGGGGGGCTCAGCCCAGAGGTTGCCAAGATGGTAACACAGTTGTCCTGGGATGAACCCAGAGAATGAGACTCAGAGTAGAGTCGGGGGTGGGGGCAGCATAATCTGCTTGGGGAGATAGAGTCGGGTCCTAGCAGGGTCTGACCCAAGGGAGATGCAGAATACAGGCCACTGCCTCCCCTGGAGTCAGGAGAGTGGGAAGAAGGAAGACTGGAGCTCTTTAGCCACGGAAGTAAGGGTCTGGGAGAGATTCTAGTCTTCCCTGGGGGAGCAAAAGAGACAGCTCTCTCTCTCCTCCCATATCCCTCACCTCTTTCCCAGGGAGGTTTTATATTGGGGCCTGAGGCCACTGCACCGGAAACACTCCAGAGACAACTGCTTCCTTCTCCAAACAATGCAGGATCCTGCTAACCAGGCTGAAATCTGGGACAGAAGTGAGGGGCAGGTTCCCTGACCGCTCATACTTGCCACCACCAAGTCCCAAGTCAGGGACCCTTGCACAGTCCCAGTCAATTACACTGAGATTCCCCAAGAGAAGTGTGCGTCCCCCATCCAGAGCTGGAGAACATAAAAGGTGGAGAGTCCAAGAGGTAGAAGGACCCAGAGCGGAGAAAACCAGGGGGGATTTGGAATAAACTCAACAGGCTCGGAAGTTCCGAGACTGCAGCAGGAGGAAAGGAGTTAGACTTGAGTAAGTAGGGGCTTTTCAAAGGTAAGGAGAGGGTTTTGAAGAGTGGGAGGTTTAGACAGGATTTGACTCTGGCTAGGGTCCGGGCGGTCATCCTTTGGGAGGCCCAGTAATAGGGAAGCGGTTGAGGGTAAAAAAATATGGAGAAAATGAAGGGAGAAGGAACAAGATTGGAAGAAAAGAAAGCCTTGTAAAGCAGTCTCAAACATCAAAATATTCCTCCAGTCCTCAAATGATTTTCCTATAAGCCCTGCTTTAAAGATGAGCTAAGGGGAGATGTTAAAGGATCTGGGTCTGACCAGGGAGAAAAGGGTTTGGGACTGTTTCCCAGGGTGTCAGGAGACTAATACCCCAACCTCAGAACTCACTTCCACTGCCCATCTTTTCTAGTAACTAGCAATCTATCAGCTCAAGGGGGTGTGTGGACAGGGGGAGGAGGCCAGCTTTCTTCCTGAGCGGTATCTGCCTGGAGGTGCCCTCTCCACAAATCTCAGCAGGTCCCTCAATAAGCCCTTCTTCCCATTCTTTACTGGTCTTTTCCCATCCTTCCCAGTGGCAAGTACACTCAGTTTTGTCTACTAACTGGGAGTGCATTGCTCCTCAAAGCGGGTACCCTGGGGGCAGTTTTAGGCATAGAAGCGAAGGCAGAAGAGGTGGGGAAGGCCCCTAGGACTGCGCCCCTGGAGGGAAAGCAGCAAGGCTGTGGCAGCAGGAGGAAGGAAGGTTAGATTCCAAGACAGCTAAGCCAGGCCACGAGGATTCCTGCTCTAGAAAGCAAAGAAAGTTCAGTGTCTGGGGGCCCCAAGGCAAGAGGGAGCAGTAGGAACAAGAGAATGCCCTTGGCTGCCTCTGAAGAGAGTTGGACCTACATTTCTATACAGTTTCCCTTTTCTGCCCCCTAGAGCGGGGTGGAACCAATTATTTATATTCCCACTCCCAAGGTAGAAATGTTGGTGTGTGTTTGAGGAGGGGCTTTGGACGGAGTTCAGTCTGAGCTGCAGGTACGGAGATAGAGTGGGTGGAGACTTTAAGAAAGGGCAGGGAGAGGATCAGGGACAGCACCAACAGTCTCCCTCTTCCAATCTCTCTCAACCCACTTGGTGTGGCAAATGGAACCCCTTGGGAACCTGGGAATGAAGCTATCTGGGGCCCATTCTTGATGGGCAAGTGGCCTTTTTTCTGCTTCTGCCTAACTCTACCCACCCCAATTCACAGGGCTCCTGATGAGTCTCTCTCAAAAAATTTTTTCTAACCTTCCCAGAAGCAGCAGCATCTAAACCTCCCTGCCTTAGTTTGCCCTCTCACCTCACAGGGCTGAGAATAAGACGAAAGAGCTAATCTGGAAGGTATTCAGGGCAGAGCTTCTTTCCTCCTCCTGGAAATGGGGGAGGGGGGCAGACAGACAGTCCCCAAGATGGCATGATTGAGGGTCACTGAATGTAACTGTTTTTCTGGGCACAGCTGCTTGCCGACCCTCTGACCCTCCTGCCCCAGCTGAAGCACACTGGCTTGGGGAGATAATCTGGTTTCAGAGAAAAACGTTCCCAGTCTCAGCCCAGAAAGATTTAGAAGACAGAGGAGGGGGTGTGTGATGAGGGTATTGGGCCCAATTTTGTCCTTGAATGAGAGGGCTAAGATGACCGGAAGGGATGAGATACCGCCCATTCTTAAATAAGGGACCCAGCCCTGTCCACCCCAATGACCCCGGCTTAAAGCTTAGGCAAGACTTGAACCAGTGACTCACAAGTAAGAGAAAAAAGAGCTGACGAAAAAGGGGAAAGGGGCACCCCATTTCTCCCAAAGAGCACAGGTCTAGCCCCAGCCTACCCCTCAATATACAAAGAGTGTGTGTATAGGGGAGGGGGGCAGGGTATAAACATATTTAGTAAGGAAGGGTGGGGGCACTCCTTCCAATCCAAACTGTGATCCAGCCAGAAGTCAGGGAGAAAGCAGCCTCCCCCACCTTCCTACTCCAGCATTCCAGGCCATTCTCTAGTCCCCTTCCTCAACGATGACATCTGACGTTTGTTCATCTCAAAGCTCCCAAGAATTAAGAAGGAAAATTCAAAGTCACATAGCATCGACTCCCCCTCTACCCCCCAACACGGGTCTGGCTACTGACAGAGGCCCTGAGAGGGGAAAGAGCCCACTTCAGAACCCAGGCCTGCCTGCACACCGGCCGTCGGACGATTCCACACCCAAGCAGGGGGCCTCCCTCTCCCCACCCACAGCCTTCCTCGGCCTGCCTGCCCTCTGCCCAGCGGGGTACCCCTGGCCCTGCTCCCCCTTCGCTTCAGAGGCCACAGCAAAAGCCCCCCACCCCCGCCCCCTTTTGCAGCCATACAGTGCAAATCCGGATTCCTTCACAATTCAGATGGGGGGTGGTGGTGGAGGATGTAGGGGGAGGCCGAGGCCCTCCCCGAACAGAGATAGCAAAAGAAGGCCTCTGGATCCCAGAATCAGAAAAAGGGGGAGCCTTCTCTCTACCTAGGCCTTTTGCCTTTGTCTGGGCTGGGGGGCCCCTGAAGCATCATTTGCCCAGCACCCCCATCCCTCAAATTGTACCCCCATCCCCGCCCCCAGTCGGGCCGCTGCTGTGTCAGCTGGACTGGGAAAACAAAAGGCACCCCCTCCCGCGTCTCCCTTCCCTATCCGTAAGCAGGAGTGGGGGCTGGGAAGGGGTGCCCCATGGGGTCCAAGGGGGCCTGGGAATCTCACTCACCATCGATAGCGGCCGCAACCAGAGCTGAGAGCAGGGGCAGCAGCAGCAGCAACGGCGGGGTCCGCATGGTGTGGGCTGATGCAAGCAGAGCCCTTTCCCCTCAGGTCCTGCTACTTCTCGCCTTCACCGCCCCCCCAATTGGGGGGTCCCTCTTTTTCCTCCGATCCCACTCCTCCTGTTCTATTCTTTGCTCCGGAAAGCGCACCAGGGGCGTGGGTGAAGAGGCAGAGTTCAGAGCCCCCTGGGGAGAGCCCGCTGATGGGGGTGCGCCCCGTGCCCCCAAATCCAAACCCTTTACCCCCGCCTTACTCCTCGAGGGTCTCTCCCCCTCCCTGGGTGAAGCTCACAGCCCCATCTCGGAGCCGCCTCCGGCTGCAAAAATGCACAATTGGGAGGAGGCGGGGTGGGGGGTGGGGGGCGTGGACCCGGTGGGGGAGCCTGTGGAAGGGGCCTGATGGAGCTCTAGGGGCTCCCCTCGTTTCCGCCTCCTCAGCGCATGGGCCAGGAGCTCACACCGCTGTTCCCCGGACTGAAGTGCCGCGGGGGGGTGGGGGGGCTGAATGGAGAGAGGGAGGGGACATCAAGTTGAGGGAGGAGGGAAGGGGCGGGGAAAGGGGGGGGAGAAAGAGCTACGCGGCAATCCAGTGAGTGCGCATGCGCCGATTTGGCGCGTTGCCCTAGGGAGAGGGAGTCGGAGCAGCGACAGTATTTGGAGTTCTGGGAAACGGTCCGAATATGGGGGTCTCGGGAGCCCCCTAGTCAGTTTGGGGCCTGCGGTGTACCTCCCGGCTGGACCTTTCTCCTGCGCGCTCCAGAGAGCTGAAGGAACCGATGGTGGGATTGGGCAGTGGGCGAGGAGAGTTGAGCGGGTCGTCTTTGAAACTCGGTGTTATACCTCAGGATTTCAGGCCCTTCTGGGAAGGTCTAGGACTGAGTGGCCGGGGCCGAGGCCTGATTTTCTCGGGGAACCCAGACTGTGCCCCCCCTGCCCGGCATGGGGGCAGGGGCCGCCTGTGTGCGAGGAAGGTACAGGGAAAGGAGGGTGCGCTCTGATTAGGAGATTCTGTAGGACTGGACCTGGATTGGGGCCTGCGGCTGAGGGGGGCGGGGTGAGGGAGGGGCCACGAGGGCCCGCCCCCACCTATCCGTGGGGCTCGGCGTAAACTGGGATACCCGCGGGGACACGCTAGAGCTTGTCCGCCTGCCTAGGGCTGGGTGATGGTGCCCACCTTAGTACCCGCCCCGCCTTTGCTGGCCTGGTACCGGGCGCGGGAGGGGCAGGCCTTGGTTTGGAGGGAGGTGAGTCACCTGCGGGTGGGGTTGAGGAAAGGCCACCCCTTCTCGCCCCAAGAGGTCGGGGCTCATTTATTTTTGTGTTCTGTGTTGTTTTTTTATACCTCTGATTGGCTTCCCACCAAGTCAGGGATTAGATTCCAAGCATCAGGGTTTGGAATAAGATGCAGGACTCTGGACCACCACTTGCAGGCCTCGGGTTCTAAAGGGGCGTCTGCTGAGTGAGGGGCCCGGACCTTTGTCCCTGGGCTCAGCCCTTAACAGGAATGATACACTGAGTCCAGAAGGCGCCGGGCGGTTCCCGGCCGGTGAACGTGCTGCTGGCCACTGCCCCCTTCTGGGCGGCGTTTTAAGGCTGTATCCTTGGTGTCTGACTTTCTGGGTGTCTGGCAGTCAGAGTGTAGGGAGCAGGGCAGTCTATGTCGGCTGCCAAAAATTGACGTTAGAGATGAGGGACTGTTGCACCACACTTCTGCCTTTTAAGTTGTAGTCACGGAAAAGCTAGGAGTCCCCACTCCAGTTTGTCCCTGGCAGAAAGGGGAATAGCATGGAGGACTTGTCCCTTAATGACCGTGAGCTCAACCTTAAACTTCTTCCAGCTTGCTTTGCTCAGGGCCAGGAAGCCTGCTTTTAGTCTCCCAGGCTGGAAATCTCAAGACTTTTTGCCAACCCTAAAGAGAGCTGTTCCTTCCTATATCCAGTTTGCCAGGCTGTGCTCAAAGCTTGTCTTTTTTTTTTTTCTCCTTTGAAATATATCTCAGATTTCCTCCATTCCCACTGCCAGAGAGTTTCTCTGGGCAGGGCTGGGGTCTTATTTCTCCTTTTATCCAGCTCTCATGGCCTGACAAAGTGTGAGGCACCCAGCAGAGAGTCACCAAATGTTTTTCATGCATGCCTACAGTCCTTCCCGGCTCCTTCCCATTGAAATCACGTTGAAACGGACTTCAGACGGCTTTGAACAGAAAAAGATATCTGGGACGACCATATGTACTTTGAGAGGGCTGTGAAGGGGCTCTTTGCCCCACCCTACATCTATCTTACACAGATAAATCGTCCTAAAACTGCTTTCTCTGTATCTTTTCCTTGTTAGTGAACCTCTCCTGGCTGTCTATGGACAACTGAGTTGAATGTGAATTCTTCCATCAGGGCTTTCCAACCTGACAATTCTTGCAGCTTCCCAGCCCCTACTGTCTGAATATGAATGTGTGTGTGTATTTTTTTATTTTTTTATTTTATTTTTTTTGAGACAGAGTTTCACTATGTTGTCTGGTAGAATGTCGTGGAGCTCACAGCAACCTCCAACTCTTGGGCTTAAGTGATTCTTTTGCCTCAGTCTTTGAAGTAGCTGGGACTACAGGCACCTATCACAATGCCCAGCTATTTTTGGGGGGGTTGTAGTTGTCATTGTTGTTTGGCAGGCCTGGGCTGGGTTTGAACCTGCCAGCTCTGGTGTATGTGGCTGACGCCCTAGTCACTGACGTACAAGCACCAAGCCTGTATATTTATTTATTTATTTATTTTATTTTTGGGCCGAGGCTGGGTTTGAACCCTCCACCTCTGGCATATGGGGCTGGTGCCCTACTTCTTTGAGCCACAGGCGCCGCCCCTATTTATTTATTTTTATGTTTTTTTTTTTTTTGTAGAGACAGAGTCTCACTTTATCACCCTCAGTAGAGTGCGGTGTCACAGCTCACAGCAACCTCCAACTCCTGGGCTTAAGCGATTCTCTTGCCTCTCTTGCCTCCTGAGTAGCTGGGACTACAGACGCCTGCCCTAACACCCAGCTATTTTTTTGTTGCAGTTTGGTGGGGGCCAGGTTTGAACCTGCCACCCTCGGTACATGGGGCCGGTTCCCTACGCACTGAGCCACAGGTTCCACCCTATTTTTATTAACTTTGTATTGTTAAAAAATAATAAAACCCCATAGTTTAAAAACTCAGAGTATAGGCCAGGCGTGGTAGCTCCCACCTGTAATCCTAGCACTCTGGGAGGCCAAGGCAGATGGATTACCTTCAGCTCAGAGGTTCGAGATCAGCCTGAGTCAGAGCCAGAGTGAGACCCTGTCTCTACCAAAAATGCCAGGTGTTGTGGTGGGCGCCTGTAGTCCCAGCTACTTGGAAGGCTGAGGCAAGAGAATCACTTAAGCCCAAGAGTTGGAGGTTGCTGTGAGCTGTGACATCCGGGCACTCTACTGAGGGCCACAAAGTGAGACTCTCTCTCAAAAAAAAAAACCAAAAAAACAAAAAAAACTCAGAGTATAGAAAGGTGTAAGGTGAAAAGTAAATTTGTCTCTCCCTATGCTCCCATTCTTTGAGTCAACTACTACTAATGGTTCCTTCTTTCTCCTCCAGGGGTGTTTGGGTTTTTTTCAATGACATACAAATATAACTGAATATTCTTTTAAACTACTTATGAGCACATATATTATACAGCATATTGTTCTGTAACTTATTTTTTCAATTAGCTTGATTCCTTTCCGAGTTGTACGTACATACTCAGCTCATATTGGCTACTTGGAATTCCTTTGCTTGGGTGCTCCATGATCTATTGGGATTATTGGGCACTTAGGTTATTCCCAGAAAGTGAACTGCTGATGGTGTCTCTGTAAGATGAGAGAAAGCATATTTCTAACTGAGCTTTTCCTAAATGAGGGATTCACTGTCCCTCACCCCCCACCTTCTGCTCTTTTCTACCATCCTCAGAAAAGCTCTCCTATTATTTTTGCTCAGTTTATCCCTCTTGTTCCAAATTTGTACTCAAGATAGCTTCGGTATCCAGAATTTAGCACTCAATTTTGTAGGTTCTGTGTCTACCATAACGCCTTGAGGGCAGGGACCATGTCTTTTTCTTCTTCATATCCACCCAGTGTGAGCTCTTGAGTGGTGGGGAAGCTGGCAGGAGTGTGAGGACTAGACGTGCCTGTCCTTGTATGGGAGTTGACCTCAAGTATCTTCTCTGTATCTCTCCTGTAGCATTCTTTACCCCCTCTCTGCCTCAGCTTCTTCTCTTTCTCCCAGCTTCTATTCTTAAGCAGCTTCTTCCATATTCAAATCCTTGAGTTGGAATTGTAACCAAAATGGTGGGGAATCAAGCTGAAATTCTTTGAAATTCATGGCTGGGGATGCCTAGAATGGTGTTGGGACAAAGAAGTTAGTGTGGGAAAAGGATATATGTTTTGTTGACTCCCTCAGCAAATTATAAAAGCATCTCCCTTTTCTGTCAGAGTGTAACAGGGCCTGGGATGGTTCCTTGATGAGGGGGCAGCTCTGGGACTGAATGTCAGGCCAGAAGCTACCACCACCTAGCGGCCAGTTAAAGAAGTCTACATAGGAAGGGATATCTCTGAAGGGGCTTGTGGAGGGTGGGGCCAGGGAAAAGGATTGACATTCTTTGAGCATTTACCTTGTATCAGGCCTAAACAATAGACTTTATTTACATAGATTAGCTCCCTTAATTCTCATAACCACTTGGGTGAGCAGCAGTTCTTTCCACTTTGTAGATAAGGAAAGGAATCTACCCCAAATCACAATGCAGATCAGAGCCCAGACTTCATATAATAAACATTTATTACGTACCTCACTTGTGCCAGGCACATTGCTAAGCACTAAGGACAAGAAACGGAAACACACTGGCTCAGCCTTCAAGAAGTTTACAGATCAAAGGCAGTGCCTGTGGCTCATCGAGTAGGGCGCCGGCCCCATATACAGAAGGTGGTGGGTTCAAACCCAGCTTTGGCCGAACTGATAAAACAGAAAAATAGCCAGGCATTGTGGTGGGTGCCTGTAGTCCCAGCTACTCGGGAGGCTGAGGCAAGAGAATCACCTAAGCCCAGGAATTGGAGGTTGCTGTGAGCCGTGTGACGCCACGGCACTCTACTGAGGGCAATAAAGTGAGACTCTGTCTCTACAAAAAAAAATAATAATAAGTTTACAGATCAAGGTGACAATTACATCACAGCACCTTAGTGCCAGTGATGAAGGCATACACAGCAGGCTGTGGGACCAGGGAAGGATGCCTCTTCCAGATAAAAGAGGCAGATGATGCCAGGCTAATTGTTGAAAGAGAAGAAGGAAATGACAAGCAATGCCAGGAAAAAGGGTATTTTAGTCTAGAGGACGGGCATGGAGGCATGAGGAAGTTTAAGACATTTGAGGAACACCAAATATGGTTAGGCTGAAGTTTAGCCCTTTTAAGAAACAGCAAATATAATAAGGCTAAAGTTTAAGGTATTTTGTGGGAGGCAAATGGATAGAGTATCAGGAAGCCTTATCACAAAAGGTGTCTTTAGTCACACTAAAGAGTTAGAATTTTATTTTCTGGAAGTAATACAAATGAGAAACTGATAAATCCTTAATGCATCAGTGATAGAGCTTGAGAGGAAGAGAATTCTGAGATAATACAGAAGTAGGATCAAGTATACTAATTGATTACTGTGTTGGGCTAGAGATAGTGACAGAGAAAGCTGAGTCTAGAAACCTTGGCTCATATTAGAACCACCGGAGGAGCTTTTAAACATCCCAATGCTAAAAAAAATTCCAAGATTCATACTACTTGATTTCAAGACTTGTAAGTTACAGTAATCAAGATAATGTGGTATTGGCATAAAGATTAACAAACACATCCGTGAAACAGAATAGAGAGCCAGAAATAGACACATGATCATCTACTTTTAAAAAAAATTAAAATTCAATGTGCAGCTCAGTGCCCGTAGCACAGTGGTTATGGCGCCAGCCACATACACAGAAGGTGGTGGGTTTGAATCCAGCCCAGGCCAACTAAACAACTCCAAAAAAAAAAAAAATAGCCAGTGTTGTGGCAGGCACCTGTAGTCCTAGCTACTTGGGAGGCTGAGGCAAGAGAATTGCTTAAGCCCAAGAGTTTGAGGTTTCAGTGAGCTGCGATGCCACGGCACTCTACCAAGGGCGACATAGTGAGACTGTCTCGAAAAAAAAAAAATTCAACATGCTTTTTTTAGTTTATTTTTATTTTTATCCTTATTTTTTTTTTGCGACAGAGCCTCAAGCTGTCACCCTGGATAGAGCGCTGTGACATCACAGCTCACAGCAACCTCCAATTCCTGGGCTCAAGCGAGTCTCTTGCCTTCACCTCCCAAGTAGCTGGGACTACAGGCGCCCGCCACAACGCCCGGCCATTTTTTGGTTGCAACCGTCATTGTTGTTTGGTGGGCCCGGGCTGGATTCGAACCCCCCAGCTCAGCTGTACATGGCTGGCGCCTTAGCCCGTTGAGCCACAGGTGCTGAGCCGCTTTTTTTAGTTTATAATGATAGTTTTGTATATTTGTATCTTGGAATTATTTGTCATTTGATTAGTTTTCTATGCAGCTATCATTTCCCCCAGATCTTTCAATATAATAAAAATAATTAGATGGTTGCTACATTTCTTATTCTAGTTCCTTAGTGGTTAACTCCCCTCCCCTGCTGCTCCTCTTTACCTTGCCCTGTGCAACCTCTTCTTGCTTCAGTGTTGACTAAGCACAGCCTCCATTCTTTAACTCTTCATTACTGAATCTGGAATTTTACTTGGAGCTGGAAACTGTCTGAGACCAGACTACTGGAGTTCTCCTACTGCTGGAGGATGGTACTGAGAAAGCCCCCACTCCTAGACCCAGGGATGCAAGACCTATCTCAATGCTGCTGTTCTCAGCTCTGCGCTTGTCTGGAGTGTTGTACCTCTTGATCAGATCTTGGGCTTCTCATAAAGGTATTTTGATCAATATATTGTTAATTCTGTTTCTATGAGGGGATGAGAAGTGGGACTTCCTATGGATCAACTTGCTGACATCACTGCAAAGATTAAGTATTTTGACAAAGAAGTTAAAGCACTCCAATGGGGAGGCAGTGCCTGTGACTCAAAGGAGTAGGGCACTGACCCCATATGCCAGAGGTGGCGGGTTCAAACCCAGCCCCTGCCAAAAACTGCAAAAAAATATAAAAATTAAAGCGCTCTAATTGGGGAAAGAAATGTCTTCTTAAGAAATGGTGCTGGCTCGGCACCTGTGGCTCAACGGGCTAAGGCTCTAGCCACGTACACCTGAGCTGGCGGGTTCAAATCCGGCCCCGCCAAACAACAATGACGGCTGCAACGAAAAATGGCCAGGCGTTGTGGCGGGCGCCTGTAGTCCCAGCTACTTGGGAGGCGTAGGAGGGAGACTCGCTTGAGCCCAGGAATTGGAGGTTGCTGTGAGCTGTGATGCCACAGCACTCTATCCAGGGTGACAGCTTAAGGCTCTGTCTCAAAAAAAAAAAAAAAAAAAAGAAAAGAAAAGAAAAGAAATGGTGCTGAGGGCAGCGCCTGTGGCTCAGCAAGTAGGGCACCGGCCCCATATAACAAAGGTGGCGGGTTCAAACCCGGCCTTGGCTCAACTGCAAAACAAAAAAATAGCCAGGCGTTGTGGCGGGTGCCTGTCGTCCCAGCTACTCGGGAGGCTGAGGCAAGAGAATCGCCTAAGCCCAGGAGTTGGAGGTTGCTGTGAGCTGTGTGATGCCACAGCACTCTACAGAGGGAGATAAAGTGAGACTCTGTCTCTACAGAAAAAAAAAAAAAAGAAAGAAAGAAATGGTGCTGAAACAACTCAATGTCAATATGGGAGAAATAAATGAACCCTGACCCCTATCTCATACCATATACAAAAATTAAGTCAGGATGGATTATATACCTAAACCATAAAAACTAAAATCATAAAGCTGTAAGGCTTTTAGGTGAAAACACAGAATATCTTCATGTCTTGGAGGAAGCCAAACCTGCCATAGAAAGCAATAACCATAAATGAAACCTCAAAATTGAAAACGTTTGTTCATCATAAGAAATCATTGACCAGGCACAGTGGCTCATGCCTATAATCTCAGCACTTTGGGATGGCAAGGCAGGAGGATCACTTGAGCCTAGAAGTTTGAGACCATTCTGAGCAACATAGTGAGACCCCCATCTATATAAAAATTTTAAAAAATCAGCTGGGCATGGTACTGCATACCTGTTGTCTTAGCTACTTGGGAAGCTGAGCCAGGAGGATCACTTGAACCCAGGAGTTTGAGGTTGCAGTGAGCTGTGATCACTCTGCTGAATTCTAGTCTAGGCTACAGAGCAAGATACCTAGTCTCATTAAAAAAAAAAAAAAAAAAAAGATATCAATCAGAAGATGAATAAGTATGCCAAATAGTGGCATTGATCTGAGAAGGGACAATGGTGTGTAATTAAAATTTCTTATAACATAGTAATAAAAAGATAACCCAATAAATTACCAATAAGCACAGGAAACATCAGCATCTTCAGTCATTAAGAAAATACAGATTAGCCAGATGCCGTGGCTCATGCCTATAATCCTAGCACTTGAGAGGCCCAGGTGGGTGTATTGCCTGAGCTCACAGGTTTGAGACCAGCCTAAGCCAGAGTGAGACCTTGTCTCTAAAAATAGCCGGGTGTTGTGGTCCCAGCTACTGGGAGCTGAGGCAAGAGAATCGCCTAAGCCCAAGAGCTGGAGGTTGCTGTGAGCGGCGACACCACAGCACTCTACCAAGGGTGACAAAGTGAGACTCTGTCTCTACAAAAAAAAAACCAACACAATATGATACCTCTCCATACCCTAAAGTTATTAAATTTTTTTTTTTTTTTTTGAGACAGAGCCTCACTTTATCGCCTTTGGTAGAGTGCCGTGGTGTCACACAGCTCACAGCAACCTCCAACTCCTGGGCTCAGGCGATTCTCTTGCTTCAGCCTCCTGAGTAGCTGGGACTAAAGTTATTAAATTTTTAAAAACTGAAAATACCAAATGTTAGAGAGAACATAGAGCAATTGGAGCCCTCATACCTCATTGGTGGGAATATAAAAAGCATTATCAATTTGGAACAATGTGTAGCAGTTTCTCATAAAACTAAGCATACACCTACTCTGTGACTCAGCAGTTATACTCCTAGTTATTTATCCAAGAGAAATGAGAGCATTTGTTCACACACAGATTTCATACAATGTTCATAGCTGTTTTCTTCATGATAGCCAAAAACTGGCTATAGCCCAGCTGTTCATCATTATTTTATTTTATTTTACTTTATTTTATATTTCGAGACAGTCTCATTTTGTCACCCTCGGTAGAGTGCCGTGGCATCACAGCTCACAGCAACTTCAAACTCTAGGGCTTAAGCAATTCTCTTGCCTCAGCCTCCTGAGTAGCTGGCACTACCAGCCCCTGCTACAATGCCCGGGTACTTTTAGAGATAGTATCTCCTTCTTGCTTAGGCTGGTCTCAAAACTGTGAGCTCAAGGCAATCCACCCACCTTGGCCTCCCAGAGTGCTAAGATTACAAGCGTGAGCCACTGTGCCCGGTGATCGTCCATCATTATTTTAAATAAAGGATAAACTGTAGTATATCTGTACAATGGGATACTATTCAGTGATAAAAATGAGCAAACTGTGGATACATGCAACAGCACGGATGAATCTCAAAAGACCTTGAGTAAAAGAAGCCAGACATAAAAGTATATCCCATTACTTCATTTATATATATAAAAAAAAACCAATTAGAACAATCTCTTTCTCTTGGGGAAGGGTAATGGCCGAGAAAGAGAAACCACAAAGACCAAATGGGAAGGGCTTACTCAAGAATGGCTGAGTTGAGTGCTGCCAAGAGATCCAGCAAGATAAGGCCAGGACATGTCATTGTTCATGGCACTTAGGTGGGCACATGTGATATGGGCCAGAATAGTTTCATTGGATTAGTGGGGAGAGCAGCCAGCTGGCAGTGTAATGAAGATGTGAAGAAGGGAAGACAGCGAATATGTATAACTTTCCCAAATAGCTCAGCTGCACAGGGGGAGAAAAAGAAAGGCAAGACAATAATTAGAGGGCTGGAATTTCCTTACAGAGGCTCAGTTCTGACCACAACTGGCTCCATCCAGAGATGCTTGACTTTCCCACCCACCAGGGCTGCTACTTGTCCTGGGAGGTGAAGGTCTGTCTGTTGGCCACTGTAAGCCTCTGACAGCCCGAGGGCTCTGTTTGGAGATCAGCTGACTCCACTATTGCTCACATCCTGTCGTCCTTGGCAGACTTTGATGGGCGTCTACCCTTCTCCACTAAACCCAGTGCTTCCTCTTCCTAACCACTCTTGCAGTGCTCTCCACATGCTCCTTGCAGAAAGCCCTGGGCTACTCTCAGCTCACGTTGCCCCTGCCCCTCTTGTATGAAATATGGCTGTTCCTTTAGGACCTCTTCCTTTAATGACCTTTCACTTGTTCTTCCAAGTGCACCCGAGAGGTGGTTTGGAGAGCACAGGCAGGCACCCTGCTCTGGGGTTGTCCATCTCCTATAGTCATCATGGCTTCACCAGGGTCTCTGTTAGGGGTGCATTAAGTGCCAAGTAACAGAAGACCCAATTAAAGTAAACCAAATAATGAGGAACTCTAGAGCAGGTCCAGGACTAATTGATTGATTCATGGAAGGTTTCCCACCTGCACACTGATACTCTACCCTCAGTGGTTGGTGGTATCTCCCCTCACAATTGCAACATGGTTGCAGCCATTCCAATTCCAACAAGTGGAAATGGCACTGAAGAAAAACAAAGCCTCTCCCATGAGCTCCCCAAGTCTTATTGGCCAGGACTGGATCACTGGCCGGGGAAATGAAAACACTGAGATAAAGGCTGGGCTCAGTGGCTCAGGCCTGTAAGCCTAGCACTCTGGGAGACTGGGGTGCATTACTTGAACTCAGGAGTTTGAGACCAGCCTGAGCAACAGTGAGTCCCTGTCTCTACTAAAAGTAGAAAATCTAGCTTGGTGTTGTGGCAGGTGCCTGTAGTCTCAGCTTGCTCAGGAGGCTCAGACAAGAGGATCACTTAAGCCCAGGAATTTGAGGTATGACACCAGGGCACTCTACCCAGGGTGACAGAGTAAGACTCTATTTCAAAAAAAGAAAAGAAAAAAAAGACTGTGATGGGCTATACCAATACACCTACTGAATACATGGGAGGGGGACACCTGTACAAACCCAGACTTTGCTAGCAAGGATGAACTTGGCTGCTGAGAAGGTGCCGTAGTGTGTGCCGCAAGAGTCATACAAAAGTGTAAACGGGGGCGGCGCCTGTGGCTCAAAGGAGTAGGGCGCCAGCCCCATATGCCAAAGGTGGTGGGTTCAAACCCAGCCCCGGCTAAAAAAAAAAAAAAAATCTAAAAAAAAAACCCCCCAAAAATCCAAAAGTGTAAACGGACAAAGAGGGTCCAGTGGCTTGTCATTGTCAGCCAATATATAGAGACAGGGATAAGTCCACCAAACTTTATTGGTCAGAAGGCCAGTGATTCTGAACAGTGAGAGTAGCCTCTCCAAAACCATTCTTTTTTTCCATTTCTATAAATTGCAATTTATACATAATGGTTCATAGTAGGGACCACTATAACTCTTATTTTAAATAGTAATCGGCCCAACTCAGTGACAATCTATTACAACATTTTCAATTCAAAAGTGAATTCCTAGGCTCGGTGCCTGTGGTTCAACGGGCTAAGGCGCCAGCCACGTACACCTAAGCTGGCGGGTTCGAATCCAGCCCGGGCCCGCCAAACAACAATGACGGCTGCAACCAAAAACTGGCC
>CAUYRH010033229.1:0-10297 GCA_963574655.1 Perodicticus potto | reverse complement strand
TAGGCCCAGATCATAACCTGGAGAATCTTCTTCAAATGACCACTGTGGTCTTTTATAACTGAGATCAGGAGAAAGAGGAGGAAAGAGAGAAAAGGGATATGAAAGAATGATCTAGTAATGGCACTCCAACAACGAGCACCTTTCAGGGGCAGAGGGAAGCCAGAGGAGCTAAAAACAAGTGCTTCCAATGTGGTCAGGCTGGCCACTTCAGGAAGGACTGCTCTCAGCAGCACCACCGGCTGGGCAAGCCACCTGGCCCCTGTCCAGAATGCAAGGGTGACCACTGGAGGGTGGCCTGTCCCCAGAGGCAAAGGCCTCCAGGGACAGTGATCCCATCAGCGCCCAAACTGGACTGAAGGTGCCTGGGGCAGATTCTCATGGCTCCAGCTTGTGTCGTCAGCCCTCAGGAGCCCCGGATTTGCCTTATAGAGGAAGGCCAGGAGATAGAATTTCTTCTGGACACTGGAGCAACCTTTTCTGTACTCCTATCTAACCCTGGTCTTTTATCCTCCAAATCTGTAACTATACAGGGGGTGTCTGGAAAGCTGGTTACCGAATTTTTCTCTCAGCCTTCAAGCTACAATTGGGGTGACTGGCTGTTTTCTCACACCTTCCTAATCATGCCTGAAAGTCCTGCTCCCCTTTTGGGGAGGGACATACTAACTAAAGTAGGAACAACCATTTATATGAATATGGGACAGGAACCGATATTATGCCTTCCCTTATTAGAGACAGAAATTAACCCAGAAGTGTGGGCTACCGAGGGACAGGTGGGAAGAGCAAAATATGCTCAACCAGTCCAAATTAAATTAAAGAATCCTGCCATCTATCCCAATCAAAAACAACATCCTGTAAAAACAGATGCTAAGAATAGACTAATACCCATAATACAGAATCTAAAGCGACAGAAATTGTTAAGACCTTGCAATAGTCCATGTAACACTCCTATTCTAGGAGTGCTGAAGCCAAACGGAACTTGGAGACTAGTCCAAGTCCTCTGCATTACAAATGAAGTGGTCATTCCTCTCCATCCTGTAGTTCCCAATCCATATACTTTGTCTTATAATCCCTGAAAAGGCTGCCTATTTCATAGTCCTAGACTTAAAAGATGCCTTCTTTTGCATCCACTTCATAAAAATTCCCAATACCTTTTTGCTTTTGAAGACCCTTCTGACTCCAACACCCAGCTCACATGGACTGTGTTACCCCAGGGATTTAGAGACAGCTCTCACAAGCCTCAGCCAAAGACTTGAGTCATTTTTCACATCCTATAGCAACTCTTATTCAGTATGTAGATGACATTCTTTTGGGAGCACCAGATGCAGAAGAATGCCACAAAGCTACACAAATTCTATTAAACTTTCTAGCTGATTGTGGGTACAAAATTTCCAAGGCTAAAGCCCAATTATGCATCCCAAAAGTTCACTACTTAGGCC
The DNA here is from genome assembly GCA_963574655.1 of Perodicticus potto. Taxonomy (NCBI): domain Eukaryota; kingdom Metazoa; phylum Chordata; class Mammalia; order Primates; family Lorisidae; genus Perodicticus; species Perodicticus potto. The sequence continues at coordinate 8,861 of CAUYRH010033229.1, read as the reverse complement.
TCCAGCTTTCATAGGGGAAGCCTTGGGCAAAGAAAGAATAGAACCAATACTAGCTCACCATAACCCTCGAACTCTCAGACAACTTCGAGGCTTCTAAGGAATTACAGACTTTTGCAGACTCTGGATTCCTGGATATAGTAAAATAGCTAGACCACTCTATTCTTTAATTAAAAATGCTCAGAAGGAGTGTCTGATCACTCTAGAAAGGGAACTATAAAACAGATAATAAAGACTTGTGAGGGGCTCGGCGCCTGTGGCTCAACAGGCTAAGGCACCAGCCACATAAACCTGAGCTGGTGGGTTTGAATCCAGCCTTGGCCCGCCAAACAACAATGACGGCTGCAACCAAAAAACGGCCGGGCGTTGTGGTGGGTGCCTGTAGTCCCAGCTACTTGGGAGGCTGAGGCAAGAGACTCACTTGACCCCAGGAATTGGAGGTTGCTGTGAACTGTGATGCCACAGCACTCTCTCCAGGGTGATGGCTTGAGGCTCTGTCTCAAAGAAAAGAAAGAAAAAAAAAAAAGACTTGTGATGTATGTCAAAGAAACAATTCTTTAAATCACCATCTAGCTCCCCCAGGTATACAGAGACAAGGTAAATATCCAGGTGAAGACTGCCAAATAGATTTCACTCACCTCCCAGAAGTACATGGTATACAATATTTACTGGTATTTGTGGATACTTTTACTAATTGGGTTCAAGCATTCCCTTATAAAACAGAAAAGGTCCAAGAAGTTGTAAAGGCTTTAGTACATGAAATTATCCCCAGGTTTGGACTCCCTGGGAGTTTGCAAAGTGATAATGGGCCAGCCTTCAAGGCACCTGTTACACAGGGATTATCTAAAGCCCTAGGCATGAAGTATCATCTGCACACTGCTCTTAGAGGCCCCAGCCCTCTGGGGAAGGTAGAAAAAAATGAATGATTAGCTGGGCGTTGTGCTGGGCGCCTGTAGTCCCAGCTACTCGGGAGGCTGAGGCAAAAGAATCACCTAAGCCCAGGAGTTGGAGGTTGCTGTGAGCTGTGTGACACCACGGCACTCTACCGAGGGTGATAAAGTGAGACTCCGTCTCTACAAAAAAAAAAAAAAGAAAGAAAAAATGAATGATAAAATCAAAGGACAATTACGAAAGCTAACTCAAGAGACTCATCTCCCTTGGACTAATTTGCTTTCCATTGTTCTCCTTAGAATAAGAAATTTACCTCAGGGTGGTGCCTGTGGCTCAAAGGAGTAGGGCGCCAGCCCCATATGCTGGAGGTGGTGGGTTCAAACCCAGCCCTGCCCAAAAACTGCAATAAAATAAAATAAAAATAACAACAACAAAAAAGAAATTTACCTTAGAAACTCGGCTGTAGCCCATTCAAATTATTATATGGAAGACCCTTTTTAACTAACAATTTATTATTAGATCAAGAAACTACAGAATTAGTAAAACATATGACTTCTTTAGCTAAATTTCAACAAATCCTTAAAAACCTCCCAACTACATTTTCACATTCAACACTAAAGGAGCTTTTCTCTCCTGGAGAACTAGTCATGACCAAAACTCTTCCCTCTAGGGGCGGCACCTGTGGCTCAGCGAGTAGGGTGCCGGCCCCATATACTGAAGGTGGTGGGTTCAAACCCGGTCTCTGCAAAACTGCAGAACAGAAAAATAGCTGGGCGTTGTGGTGGGCACCTGTAGTCCCAGCTACTCGGGAGGCTGAGGCAAGAGAATCACCTAAGCCCAGGAACTGGAGGTTGCTGTGAGCTGTGTGATGCCACGGCACTCTACTGAGGGCGATAAAACGAGACTCTGTCTCTACAAAAAAAAAAACTCTTTCCTCTAATTCACCTTCTCTAACCCTAACTCGGGAAGGTCCCTTTTCTGTTATCTTGTCTTCTTCTACAGCTGTTAAAGTTATGAGAATAGATTCCTGGATACATCATTCAAGAGTAAAATCCTGGAACCCACCACCTTCTACAGAAGCAGGCCATGAAGAGAATCAACCACAGTCCCTACACTTGTGAGCCTAAAGAAAATTTAAAGTTATTGTTTAGGAGACAGCAAGAAAAGTGTTAATATAGTTTTCTTTTAAACATCACTGATTTTGTTCTTCTAACCTGCCACTGGAATTAACCCGCACCTCTCACTGCTCTACCCTTGCCTTTTAATGTGCTAATCAGATGTGTGTCTTCCAGAAATGTCATGAAGCCACACACAGTAAAGATGGTTCCAGTCCAAGACCTGATTCTATCGTGAATCCCTCCAGAGAAACCCTAACTGCCCCCTCCTATCATCGCCCGACTCAGCAGGAAGCAGTTAGATCGGGCCTTCGTCCCTTTTCCCTAACAGCAGTTAGAGTTTCTACTCAGAGAGTGAGAGTCGATACAGGACAAGAGGCATCCCAGCCAGCTCGTGGAGCTGGGGGAGGGCGCGGACCTGCAGCCTCTGCCTTGGTGATGTTGGTGCGGTGGCAGCAAACAGCGGAACCAGCAGGCTGGAGGTGGGCAGGGGGGCCCCATTTCCTAGGCCTGGGAATGAAAGGGATTGTAGCCATTCATTTGCCACCCAGACATGTCCCCCACAAGCTAAATGTAACTACCAAGCCCAGCTAAATGTAACTACCACGGGCCCCAGGCGTCTATTTATACCCCCAGACAAAGAGCCTACAGACAGACAGACGGGGGAGAGAGAGAGCACTTTTCTCTCCTGACTCCAGTTTTCTCTCTGCCAGGAGCTCGGGCGCTTCTGTATTCTTTTCTGTAAATAAATCCTGTCTTACCACTGATTTGTGGTCCATGGATTCATTCTTCAAATCACCCAGACTAAGAACCTATTAGAGTGAAATTCTGGTTATCAATAGGTCAAGTGCTATGGAGACCAAAAATTGATCTCTACTTTTAATCGCCTGGAGTTCTTGGTGACTTTAACAACTGTGGGCCCAATGGAATACAGGAATAAAAAAATCTTGAAGAGAGGAATTGTAGGCAAGGAGTATAGAGAAGTCTATGAGTTCTGCTGCAAAGAAGAACAAAGGATTGGTTGGTAGTAGGAAGGAGACGTGGGGTAGAGAGGAAGTTTGAGTTCTTTGTTTTTGAGTAAATGACTGAGTGCTGATGTCAATGACTGAGGGTGGAACCCTGATATACAGTGGGTCCTCGCACCAATAATCCCAGCACTCTAAGAGGCCGAGGCAAGTGGATTGCCTGAGCTCAGGAGTTCCAAGATCAGCCTGAGCAAGAGTGAGACCCTGTCTCAACTAAAAATAGAAAGAGTTGGGCATTGCGGCAAACGCCTGTAGTCCCAACTAGTTAGGAGGTGGAGGCAATAGAATTGCTCAAGCCTAGGAGTTGGAGGTTCCTGTGAGCTATGATGCCATGACACTCTACCCAGGGCAACAGAGTGGGACTCTGTCTCAAAAAAAAAAACTGATGTATGAGAGAAGGGAAAGTTGTTGCAGCCATGATCTTCAATAAGCGACAGGGAATGCACACAAGAGCATCGGAACTCTTTCTTATGGTGGAGGAAGGAAGAGTGTGTGAGTGCAAGTGCTCAGAGGCAGGCAGATATGCTGGGAATCTGCCAAGATTCTCCAGATTGTTTTGGTTACTGCAGGAGGAAGTGAGGCTGAGAGAGAGAGAGCTGTCAATGCAGTAGGGAAGGTATGATTCGCTGGCCCACCTGAGGTTCCCCGACTTGCGTATAAAGTGAAGCCAGGGTGGGGTTCCTCCAGCCCATTCAGCAGCAGCATGCACGTGGGGAGGAAGGGAGAGGCAGATTTAATCAGGCATCACTGGGCATTGCCAAAGGATGGACTGAGAGTGAGGCAAGGGCAGTGTGTGAGCAGGCTCAGTGCTAGACTCTTCTTCCTTTCCAAGAGACTTGTTCTTTCTGCCTGGCACTGTTAAGACTTTTTGGGCAGTGCCTGTGGCTCAGCAAGTAGGGCGCTGGCCTCATATACCGAGGGTGGCGGGTTCAAACCCAGCCCCTGCAAAAAAAAAAAAAAACAGCCGGGCATTGTGGCGGACACCTGTAGTCCCAGCTGCTCGGGAGGCTGAGGCAAGAGAATCTCTTGAACCCAAGAAACTGAGGTTGCTGTGAGCTATGACACCATAGCACTCTAGACTGGGGTAACAGAGTGAGACTGTCTAAAAAACAAACAAAAAAAGATTGCTCTTGGCTTGGCGCCTGTGGCTCAACAGGCTAAGGCACCAGCCACGTACACCTGAGCTAGCGAGTTCAAATCCAGCCTGGGCCGCCAAACAACAATGACGGCTGCAAACAAAAAAAAATGGCTGGGCGTTGTGGTGGGCGCCTGCAGTCCCAGCTACTGGGAGGCGGAGGCAAGAGACTAGCTTGAGCCCAGGAATTGGAGGTTGCTGTGAGCTGTGATGCCACAGCACTCTATCCAGGGTGAGAGCTTGAGGCTCTGTCTCAAAAACAAAAAAAGATTGCTCTTGCCTTTAGCTTTCACTGTATGTGCGATCCCCCAACACCTGTGCAGGTTAGCCTATCAAGGCTCCAATGGTGAGGACTGACAGGTGTTTTTTTCCAGGGACCAGAGGCAATTGGCTCAGTAAGTTGAAAACCCTTCTTCTGAGTCATGTCAACAGAGGCCTGTCGGTCTCAGCCTACTCAGTCATTCAATAAATATTCGAGAAACATTTACTGAGCTTCTTTATGTGACTAGCACCGTTCTGGGTATTTCAACCGTTCTTCAGTGCTGCTGACAAGAGAAACAGCTGGTTTTTCCCAAGTGGGCAAAGCGGGAACTCTATGGTAGGGGAAGTGAGACACTCCTCCCAGGCATAAAATTTAAGGAGTCACCAAAAAGCTCAGTCACCAAGAGAAATCATATTTTAAAGCAGCATTTTAAAATATCAAAATTAATGCAAACAAAATGCCCACTTTAAACAAAGGCAGAATCAAACAGGCCAGGAACAGGGTAAGGAAAGTACCTCACTTATCTCTCCTCATCCTTTGTATTTCCATTTAAGTTTTAGAATGGGATTGTCAATTTCTATAGAAAAGCTTTCTAGGATTTTAATAGAGATGGGATTGAATAGATTAACTTGAAAGAAAATGAACTCTTAACAATATTGGGTCTTCCAATCCATGCGTGTGTAATATCTCTCCATTTATTCAGGGACTCTTTAATTTCTCTCAACACTATTTTTTACTTCTCCACAGAACGTTTTTACGAGACCCTCCTACCTTCTGAATCCAATGATTCTTTCCTTTTGAGTTTCTGTTCTAATAGACTTCTGTGGCAACAAACCCTGTGATCCGTTCCCTCTTTATTTCTTTTCTTTTTTCTTTTTTTTGAGGTAGAGTCTCTGTCGCCCTGGCTAGAGTGCTGTGGTGTCACAGCTCACAGCAACCTTAAAACCCTTGGGCTCAAGTGACCCTCTTGCCTCAGACTCCTGAGTAGCTGGGACTACAGGCCCCTGCCACAACACCTGGCTAGTTTTGTCTGTTTTTAGTAGAGATGAGGTCTAGCTCTTGCTTAGGCTGGTCTCAACTCCTGAGCTCAAGCCATCCACCTGCCTCAGCCTCCCAGAGTATTAGGATTACAGGTGTGAGCCACCATGCCCAGCTCATTCCCTCTTTCTTCTTAGCCTTTCTCTTCCCTGAACTTTGTGCCATCACCTCATCCTCGTCGTCGTCATTGTCCTTCTACCCTTTGGATTGTCCCACCCTGTTCTCTCACAGGCACCTTTCCTGCTTCTCATGACCACAGCAGAAAAAAACTGAAGCTTATCACTGGTATTCCAGGTGCCTACAGTTTCACCGTCAGATATGTTAGCAAAGATCTATTCTGGAAGGACGTCTTTTCTTCGGACCTTTCAGATCTGCCTTACCCTCACCATTTGTGGGATGATATTAAAAAGTGACTCAAAAAATATACCATCCTTGAAGTAGGGAAGTCTGGAGATTTAGGAGAGAATTACCATAAGGAAAAACCCAGCAGTTTATCAGGTTTTCCTACTCATCATCTCAGCCTCTTGAGATCTCCATGGTCTCTTTTGAGTTGCTTTTTTGCCATGCTCACTTAAAAAAATTATTGGGTGAAAGTCACATAAAATTAACAGTTTTAAAGAGAACACTTCACTGGCATCATTACATTTACAATGTTGTACAACTACTACCTCTATCTAATTCCAAAACATTTCCGTTACTCCAAAGTAAAATCCCTTCCTCATTAAGCAGTCTCTCCCCAGGTTCCCCTCCCCCAGGTTTCTCCCCAGCCTCTGGCAACTACCAATCTGTGCTATTTCTTTATGTCGATTTATCTATTCTGGGTATTTCAAGTGAATGGAATCATACCATATGTGACATTTTGTGCCTGGTTTCTTTCACATAGCACAATGTTTCAGAAGGTCCTGAGTCACTTGTCACCTGTCCTCACTTAGTGGAAGTCCCTGCCAACCCAATCTGGTGAAATTTAGTAAATTATCAACAACAGTGACAGCAGTATGTAAACAGCAGTGATGTCTTAAGGATGGTGACAAGCACTGCTCAGCTGTGGGTTCTCCTAGAGGTGACCTTAAGTATAAGCAAAGTTACCCTAAAACCGGGACATTTCATCAGGTAAAAAAATCATTGAAAATTCTAAACCAAATTCCTCATTAGCAAGCAGCAATCATAAGATGTCTGAAGAAAAAAAAAGAGCCCAAAGTGGGAAAACTGACCACAGCTGTGGAGGCCCAAGCCCTGGGAGGGGGAGATAAAGGAAAACCACATCCTGCTGCCTCTGTCCCCACACTTAATGCCTAGCTGGAACAGAATCCCTTCCAGCCTCACTGCAGTGATCAGGCAAGACAGAAAAATATGAGCCCAGTGCTTAAAACAGGCAGGCACAAGTCCTAGCACTCTGGGAGGCCGACTTAGGTGGATTGCTCCAGCTCAGGAGTTTGAGACCAGCCTGACCAAGAGCAAGACACCCGTCTGTAAAAATAGCTGGGCTTTTGCCTCAGCTACTGGGGAGGTTGAGGCAAAAGAATTGCTTGAGCCCAGGAATTTGAGGTTGCTGTGAGCTGTGACACCGCAGCACCCTACCCAGGGTGGCAAAGTGAGAGTGTCTCAAAACAGCAACCACACACACACACAAACAAAACAGCAAGCCCAGTCCAGATTCTCCCTAACTTCCCTACTCTCAGCCCTGGGACCTTCTTGCTCTGAATTATTTAGTTCTGCTTTGTGGATTGGGTGTTTCAGTGGGTTTTATGAAGGTGAAATTGGGGAGGACGACGGAAAGATTACAGCGGCACAAAAACGCACAAACGTAAAATGTCTACAACAAATGCTATTTTCTCTTCACCGAGGATTATGTACAACCTTGGGGAGATGGTGGAGCTTATTCACATTTTACCCATTTCCCTTCTCTCCTCCCATTTTTTGCATCTGACAACCGTATAGCATAAATGAATGGAAATTAGATCCCCGATTTCAGTTCTCCTTTGCAAGCTTTGCAAACGTGGGCCTGAAGATGTGTCCCATCTCGTATCTCTGTCAACCTCGCCCGGCCAGGTCTTGGGGACTTCGCGGACCGACCCCTCCCACGTCGTACGTCCAGGATAAAGAGCGTTCTTAGGTTTGAAATCGCGAATTTCACCCCAACCGAACCAGCAGAAGCCCGCAACGGCATCCCGGCCCCGCCCCCGGCAGCCCGGCCCCGCCCCCGGCAGCCCCGCCCCGCCCCCCTACGCCCATTGGCTCGTTCAATTCCCGCAGCTCTGAAGGGGGCGCAGGCTCAGACGCGCCGGCAGAGGTCGTGCGGAGTCGGCGTGTGGGCTCCGTCTTCTTGGTTCTTCCAGGGAGTTGGAGATAAAGCTGAGACGCGCGTCGTGAGCTCCGGCCGCGCTGAGCGCCCGCGCGGTGCCTAAGTACCTGCAGCTGCCCCCGAGTCCGAGGGCCCATCCGCGTACAAAGGTGAGGGCGACCGTGGCCGAAGCGGCGCGAGCCGTTGGTTTACCACGCGTGTGAATGAATGGACGCGGCCGCAGCGGCCAGGGCCTCCTTGGTCTGCCCACCTTCATCCCTGACCCTTGTGGGAGAGCCTTGAACGGATCGCTCGGCCTGGCCGAGCCCCGCTCTTGGCATTTGTGGAACGGGTCATAAAACCAGCACTGGCGGCGGCGGAGGGTGCCCCGCAGAGGACCCCGTTAGCGCGGGACCCGGCTGGCGGGGCCCGGGCCGACGACGCCTGCGCGGCGCCCTCCCGCCTCCGAGATCCGGAGCGAATTTCTGCAGGGATGGGGTTGCCTGAGCTGATGTTGCGGTTCACACCTTGGCTTTCCATTTCATGGAAACCCAGGGATGAAGGAGTTTTCAAAAGTAATATTATTCCTTTATGCGACACATGGGAAAACAGAACAAATTATCATTTAACCCAACTCCGGTAAACTTGAACTTGGGAATCTAGTTTCTCGTCTCTACCATTTCGTCTCTTAAAGCTTGGCTTTCAGTTAACCGTATGCTGAAAATAATGTTCTCCGGATTTTTCACCATAGAGAATGTGATTCTTATGTTTAGTGGTGGTGGTGGTGGGGGGCTTTTATGGTAACAATCTCTTATTAATGGTTTTATTTCTCAAAGGCAGTGTGAAATTGAGAAATTTTCTGTTATATAGAAGATGTTGCCGGAATTTCTTTGTGCAGCGGGTCCTTGGTATCGGAGTTTTGAAGAATGACCACACGGATCAGTGGTAGGGCAGGATGTATTCGAGTGAGAAAGTTATACAGAAGGAATGAAGGGCAGCAGAATCTCTGGCAGCGGAGGGGGAGACCTAAGTGGGAAACCCGCGTAGGTCTTTTGTTTAAGGGATCCTATATTGCCTGCAAGCAGGGAGGTCTTGGTGTAAAAACTACACTTGGCTA
>CAUYRH010033227.1:0-30955 GCA_963574655.1 Perodicticus potto | reverse complement strand
GCCTCCCAAGTAGCTGGGACTACAGCGCCCGCCACAACACCCGGCCATTTTTTGGTTGCAGCTGTCATTGTTGTTTGGTGGGCCCAGGCTGGATTCAAACCCACCAGTTCTGGTGTATGTGGCTGGGGCCTTAGCTCGTTGAGCCACAGGCGCTGAGCCCATACAGTTCACTTCTATCAGCAGACCTGGCAGTCCCAACCCTAAGTCCAGCCATGCCTCCAAGATCCCTGTAGTCAGGAAATCTAGATAAGGGAAGTGCTACTCAAAATAGAGAAAGAGAAACCAGCCTCTGTACCAAGGACTAACAGGGTGTGCAATGAGACAATGCAGGTAAAAGCACCTAGCACATAGTAGGCACTAAATGGGAGGGACTACAGTGACAATGATGGCTGTTAGTAACAAACCAACCCAGTTTCATCTTCCCAATCCAAGCATCTGGGTGATCCCCACTGTGTGTAATGATGCTATTCCCTTAGGTTCCTGGAGGCAAAATCTTCCCTTTTTCCCCAGCCAAAGGCCACACACTCACACATTCCTGGAAGGCACTCTCTAGAGCCCCAATCACCAAGTCTTCTGCCCTGATGCCCTTTTCTTCCACAAACTGAGGATCACTGGAGCAGACACAATGGCCACTAAGGTGCATAGGGGGCCTAGTGGTCACTAGACCCTCTACCACAGCCTCCAGCTGTCGGCGTAGGCAGGAATGCAGGGTGTTGGCAGCCAGGATGGCTGCTGCAGGACCACCATGGCCATCAAAGAGTGCCCAATAGTAGCCTGTCAGGAACTGCACAAGAAGGACTAAGTCAGGTCCTACCTGGCTTCCTCAGCCCAGCCTTAGCAAGGATATGGGGCAGCAGGTTAAGAACCTCAGCCTGCAGTTTTTGGCCCCAGCCTGTAAGAGGGGCTCAGGCTGGGCTACACATACCTCCTCTGGGCACAGGGTCAGCCACTCTTGATCTTCTCCAGCCCCAAACTCATATCGCTGGATGCACAGCTTCCCACAGGCAGCTTGATCCTCATTGAATTCAGATTTCTCTGCATTGATGATCCTGAGGCCAGCAAGTGGTCAGTGACCATTCAGAGACACACCTATGCATGTGTCCGTGGGTACAGAGACCTGAGCTGGCACACAGAGTGAGAAGCCCTCCCCTTTGAGGCAATAGCTCCCAGCTGTCCCTGACACACCTGGACAACCACCATGTAAGTTTCCTAACTATTCAGTGGCCTCACCTTTAAGGTAAAAAGTCAGGTCCCAGCTCCTCTGGTGCCTACCTGCTGACCCAGGGCTAGGAGATAAGAGCGGGCTGCCTGACAAAATCTGGGGCTCCCTCACATTCCCTGCCCCACAAGACGTAGGCCACACCCAGAGTAAGATGGGTGGGGGTGGGGGATATCGCCCAAGCCCAGAACGCTGGAATTGTAGGAGTCTCCACCTTGCCTTGGAAGCCCTTGAGGTGCAGGTTGTTCTTCACCTCCAGCTTTTCTCTGAGGGAGGTTGGTATCCCAAAGGAAAGACTGGGTTGGGATGAGAGGGAGGTTGTCAAGGGTCCAGAAGGGGTTATCCACAGGTGGGGTGGGGATCACTCAACTTAAACTGTTTTCTAGGTCAGTACAGAACTCCAAGACGAATCTGACAGGGGTCCCGGGATAAAGGTCGCCTGGAGCGGGGGCACTCACTCGGCGTAGCCTGCGTTCCAGGGCAGCGAACGGCCCCGCGCTGGGCTGCGCACGGGCCGGGCATCCGGGCGGCGCAAAGCGTCGGCTGCGCCTGGGCTGGAGCCCGAGCCGCGCAGGAAGCGGGGCCGCCGATAGGGCACCGGGCTGGCACGCGGCCCCGGCGGCCGCGGCGCGGAGAGCGGGTCCCCAGGCAGAAAGCGGCGCCGGAACCAGGCGGCGGACATGGCGCGGCGGCAGCAGGCTGCCGGTGGAGCCGGGACGGAGGGCCGCGGCGACTCCAGCCGCTGGCTCCCCTCGGGATGAGGAAGCGGGCCGGGGCGTGGCGGGGGCGGGGCCGGGCCGTGACGTCCCCAAACCCCAGCCTCTTGCCCTGGAGCCTGTGGCCCTGCTGCCCTGTTTTTATCCAGCTTGTCGACCCTCTAACAACCCTAAGGAGCAAACGCTGTTATCAACCCCACGTTACAGGCAGAAAAGCAGGCCCAGAAAGGCGAAGTCAACGGCCCTATGTCACACAGTAACACCAAGGAGGACTGAACGTTCACGCACACATTTGGGGAACCAGTCTTTCAAAGAGGAAGCCCCTCCCTCTACCCAATGGACTATGGAAAGTCAGTTGGAGTAGGAGTTGGGCCAGGGTCCATAGTGGAGACTCAAGACTCCTCCTGCTGGGCAGGGACCTTATGCAAGGGGAAGATGGGGACAGGATGTGCTTGGAAGTATCAGATTGGCACATGGAGTAAGTGTCTCAGAGCACAGTGTTCTGTCCCTCGGCCTCCACCCAGATAGGGCTTGTCACCCTGGCCTTCCCAGTCCTGAGAGGCTGCTCCCAGCCATGAAGCCAGTCTCTCAAAGGGCTGGTCTTCCAATCAAGATGTCCTCTTTGGACAGACAGCAGGATCCTCACTAAAGTGTGAGTGACTGTCAGACGAGGAATCTACAGGAGTTTAAGGGGGAACTTCTGGTGCCCCTAAGGCTCCAACTAGTCAGAGTTCAGACCTGGGACTAAGGAAAGTGAAAGACTTTCATCTGAGCCGGACTTTGATTTATTGAAGTCTTTCAACCACTAGCAGTCACCATGAAGTCAGTGGCAGTGTCCCCTTCACATCTCTATGTTAACAGAGCACATTGTCACCATTCCGTCACTTATGTCCAGTTGCCTGTACATTACTGTTATTTCCATTTCATAATGGAAGATTCTGAGGCCCAGAGGGGAAGTCTCTGGAGCTATGTTGCTTCCATTATGACAGGACAGCTGACTCAGTGCCCCCTCCCCAGGGAATTTCTCTTCCCCTTTCCTCCAGGAAGCCAGGGCTTGCTAACTCAAAGCCCCTAAGGCGCCACAGCCTAATGCCCCCACAACAGCTATATGAAGCATTCCTACCCTTGCCTCCACTCCCTAGCCCAGGTGCAGGTTCAGTGGGCCCCACTTCCTCCCAGCAGCAGCCCTGCCCAATTTGGAGTTCCCCCAGTCCAAAGAGGAAGATTGAGCTGTGCCCAACACCCACTCCCTCAGGTGACTCAGTTCCAGAGTAGCCTGGAGGGCTAATTTACCAAACCACTGTATGTGCCAGGCCCACATTGGGCATAAGAACAGTGTTATGGAGAAGAACCAGGTACCTGCCCACTGAGCCCCCCTGCAGTGATGGTGGAAGTCCTGGTGGATGGTACTTGACCCTGCTGGCAATGGTGTAGGGACAAAGTTAGAGAAAGTTTCTCGGGCGCCGCCTGTGGCTCAAAGGAGTAGGGTGCCGGCCCCATAAGCCGGAGGTGGCAGGTTCAAACCCAGCCCCAGCCAAAAAAAAAAAAAAAAGAACAGGAGAAAGTTTCTCAAAGGTCATCTGAGACCTGTCATTGGGAGAAATGGACCAGGGACCAAGGCGGGACAGGCCTAATTCAGTCTGTGGGGTCACCCCCTCACCCTACCAGTCAATGGCTCAGAGGCTCTTGTTTTATTTTAGACAGAATCTTTCTCTGTCACCCAGGCCTGAAGTGTATTCATAGCCTCTGCCGGCTCAAACTCCTGGGCTCAAGCAATTCTGCTCCCTCAGCTTCTTAGGACTATTGGTGGGTACAACCAAGCCCAGCTTCAGAGGCTTTTTTTTTTTTTTTTTTTTTTTTTGAGACAAGAGTATTACTTCATTCCCCTCGATAAAGTGCCATGGCATCACAGTTCACAGCAACCTCCAACTCCTGGGCTTAGGTGATTCTCTTGCCTCAGCCTCCCGAGTAGCTGGGACTATAGGCACCCACCACAACGCCCAGCTATTTTTTGTTGCAGTTTGGCTGGGGTTCAAACCCGCCACTCTTGTTTTTTTGGCCTGGGGCCGGGTTTGAACCCGCTACCTCCAGTATATGGGGCCGGCGCCCTACTCCTTTGAGCCACAGGTGCCACCCCAAACCCACCACTCTTGTTATATGGGGCCGGCACCCTACCCACCGAGCCATAGGCGCTGCCCAACTTCAAAGGCTTTTAAAATTTATAATTGGAAGAAACAAAGCAAACACTCTGTATTCCCCAACCCACTGTCTTGGGCTCTCCTGGAAAGTGTGAAAGACCTGTTCTTTTTCACAGAAGCTCTGCACAACCAGATGTTACAGGCTGTCTATTGACCAGCTTAGCTATTTCACATTTTCAGAGCCACGTAGAGCCCTATGGCAACCTCATCCTTCCTATTCCAAGGTAGCCTGAGTATTCCTTCAGTGCCACCAGGCTCCTCTGGATTCCGAGTTTCCTGAGTGCCCCTGCTCTTGTCCAGATCCTAAGCCTGCCTCCTCTTTACTCCCTTGTTTGGCTGAAGTATAGCCTCCAACTTTCTAAGAAAAGATGACTGGGAGGCAATTCCCTCGGTTCTTGCAAGTCTTAAAGGGTTTGTATTCTCCCTTTTCTTGTGACTGATATTTGGGCTCACATTTCTGACTGCTTTGGTTCATTGTCTTTTGGCTGCTATTGATGCTAATCCAGTGCCCTTCTCATTCTTAGACCTTTGCATTGGCCTGTATTTGCCTTTTTTTCTCTCCAGAAGCTTCCACGCTGTTCTACCTCTGGTGTCTACAAATGCTGATAAGATCCCTGGGGGCAATCTGTCTCCATTACTGGGATGGACCCTCCCTGGGGTCATGTGACCCCTCACTTGCCAGGGCCACCCTTTTCCTGACATCCTTCTTCTAACTGCTCAGATGTATCCAAGTCTGCCCCCTCCTGGCTGGAGGCCTCTCCTCAGCTCATTCCCCAACACATGCAAGATGGAAGGTGGAGGAGCAGGCCTAGAAAAAGGAAAAGGAAAAAACTTTATCCATTTTTTGTTTGTCTGTTTGTTTGTTTTTTTTTTTTTTTTTTTTTTGAGACAGAGCCTCAAGCTGTCACCCTGGGTAGAGTGCTGTGGCATCACAGCTCACAGCAACCTCCAATTCCTGGGCTCAAGCGAGTCTCCTGCCCCAACCTCCCAAGTAGCAGGGACTGCAGGCGCCCGCCACAACACCCGGCCATTTTTTGGTTTCAGCCATCATTGTTGTTTGGCGGGCCCGGGCTGGATTCGAACTCGCCAGCTCAGGTGTATGTGGCTGGCGCCTTAGCCTGCTGAGCCACAGGCGCCGAGCCTGTTTGTTTGTTTTTGAGACAGAGTCTCACTGGGTAGAGTGCCATGGCTTCATAGCTCACAGCAACCTCAAACTCTTGGGCTTGAGCAATCCTCTTGCCTCAGCCTCTGGAGTAGGCTGTTATTAGACTATTGGTTTTATTGAGAGCTCTCCTCTATAAAAGGGAAATCAGCTCATTTTTTTGAAATTAGTTATGTTATTTGTATCAAGGTATAATTTGTTGTTTGTGTTTTGGCTGTGATGGTGGGGTTTTCCATACAGACTTTTAATTAATTTAATTTTATTTTTTAGTTTTATTTCTTGAGAGTTTCATTCTGTTGTCCTGGCTAGACTGAAAGTGACATCAGCCTATAACACAGCAACCTCAAATTCCTGGGCTCAAGTGATTTTCCTCTCTCAGCATCCAGAGTGTCTGAGCCTATAGGTGCCCAGCACCAAAAATGTCTTGGCTCATTTTTCTGGGGTTTTGTAGAGATGGGGTCTATTGCTCAGGCTGGTCTTGAACTCCTGGCCTCAAAGGATCCTCCTGCCATGGCCTCTCAAAGTCCTGGGATTACAGGCATAAACCACTACAACCAGCCCCAACTTCTTGAGTAAAAGTAACATAAGTTCTTGGGCACACTTCTATCATGTAACCTTGACCAAACCACTTCACCTTTCCCAAACCTTAAAGTCTTCTTTGTAGGATAGAGACAATAACACCTACCTCAGAAGATAAATAAATGTGCCCTCGGGGTGGTTCCTGTTGCTCAGTGGGTAGTGCACTGGCCCCATATACCAAGGGTGGCAGGTTTGAACCTGGCCCCGGCCAAACTGCAACAACAACAAAAAAATAGCCGGGCGTTGTGGCGGGTGCCTGTAGTCCCAGCTGCTTGGCAGGCTGAGGCAAGAGAATCACCTAAGCCCATGAGTTGGAGTTGTGACATCACGGCACCAGGAGTTGGAGTTGTGACATCACAGCACTCTACCCAGGACAATAAAGTGAGACTCTGTTTCTAAAACAAAGAAAGTGCCCAGCATGTAGTAAGTGTGCAACACAAAGAATCTAATGGTTCCTTGGTATATTTATTTGGCACTTATTGACCACTTGTCAATGCTGGACTCTGTTCTAGTCATGGGGGATACAGCAAGGACAAACAATTAGTTACTGGTGGAGGGAAAACAACAGACAAATATGTAAAATATATGTCAGATGGTGATAAAAGCACAGAGAATGATGCAGGGAAAGCATCAGCCAAGTAGCAGAGTAGACCTGCAATTAAGGTAGTACCATCAATGACTGGGGCATGACTTTATTATTTTTCATTAGCCTGGTTACCTTCTGTTTCTAGAAGGTCAAAGCTCTTTTTTTTTTTTTTTTTTTTTGAGACAGAGTCTCAATATGTTGCCCTTGGTAGAGTGCCATGGTCACAGCTCACAGCAACCTCAAACTCTTAGACTTAAGTGATTCTCCTGCCTCACCCTCCCAAGTAGCTGGGACTACAGGTGCCCACCACAATGCCCAGCTATTTTTTTATTGTAGTTGTCATTGTTGTTTGGCAGGCCTGGGTTTTCTTTGAATCCACCAGCTCCAGTGTATGTGGCTGGCGCCCTAGCTGCTGAGCTACAGGCTCCAAGCCAAAGTCAAAGCTCTTAAGCTTCTGTGGAATCACAAACTGCTCCCCTGTAGGTGGCCACGTCTGAGAGTTGATATAACCAACAGTCCTGCTCTGGCAGGGCTCAGAGTGGGGGGCCTTTTCTATGAACTGTTCTCCCACAGGCAAGCTGCAGGGCCACATAGCAATTTTATTTTTCATTTTGTGTGCTGGAATGACAGTGGTGGGAGACGACACAGGCCCAGTCCTCAGGATGTGCACAGGAAGATGAACAAGAAAACTCTTCAATTTGGAGTGTGCTGGACTCTTGGGTTGAGAAACTCAGGGATTGGGGGGCACAGATGGGATCAGATACGAACCAAGCCACACAACTCATTCATCATGTCTCAGCAAGCCTAGCCCAAAAAGGTGGCCTCCTTTCTAATCTTCCCAGTCATAGTCCCTGGACAGGCTCTGATTGAGCCAACTGGGATCATATACTCACCCCTGACTCAAACACAGTGGCCTAGAAGATACAATATATTGATTGGCAGACAGCAGCAGGCTGGCATTGAAGCCAGCAGGACATGGCTATTGGATATAGAGACAAGAGTTCATTAGGAGTTGGGAAGTTCGTCAGACTCACCAAGCTCTGGCCACTTTCAACCTCTGGGCCATTGCCTATGCAGTTCCCTCTTCTCAGAAAACTTTTCCCTCCACTTGGCTGGGTGGCTCTGTTCTCCCTTTAGGTTTCCGCCCAAGTTTCTCCTCCTCCTGGAAGCCCCTCACATTTTCTGCATAGGGCCCTGGACACCACAGACACTATCCATCTACTGGCTGCCTGCTAGAGGTGGGTCTGGGCTCCCACCAGGAGGGCAAGGCCTGGCGGCTATGACCACCCCGAGGTGCCAGTGCCCCTCGGGAGGAGCTCAGGAAACGTCCTCTGGAAACCGTATGGCGCATACTGCACATGCGTGCGCCCGTCCACACCCAGCCAGACCTCCTTCCGGGTCACAAACCTGAACACCCACGGATCCGTCCCGCCCGCAAACTCACACATGGCCTGGGGCCCACAGACTGTCACGCGCGCTCGAACAGATGCACCCCACCCACTGACCACCGGGATCAGGACGCACACACACGCGCGAGTATGCCCACGCACGTTCGGCCACCTGCAGGCCCCTAACTCAACCACAGAAGGACAAAGAGAAGTGCGAACACACTGATCAGACCCATCCGGACCAAGACGTACACGGGGCGCACGCGCGGACGCGAGTCTCTGTCCCTACCGGCCTCGCCTGTTGGGGGCGGGGCGTCGCTGGGGGCGGGTCTTGCGGCACCGCCCGGGAAGCTGCGCGAGGCTCGGCAGGAGCCGACACCTCCTCCTCTTGGTCCAGGCGAGCGGAGCGGAGCCAGGACCAAGTGGAGGGCACCAACGGAGCGGGCGGAGCGGAACGCAGAGCCATGGCACATCAGACGGGCATCCATGGTGAGGGCGACGGCTGGCGAGCATAGGACCCAGGGTCTCGGCTTTCAGCGGCACCCCCTCCCTGTCTGTCAGCCCCTCCCTCCTCCCCGCACCAGCCAGGGGAAGCTTCCTGTTCTCTTTTGCAGTGGCGGGTCTCCTGGGCTGGGCATATCTGGGGGAGTATGGACTTGCTGTGCGTAGCTGAGAGTGGGTATATGTGTACGTACACAGCTTGAGTGGAAGTATCTGCATGCCCACAGAGAGGGTGGGTATGTCTCTGTGCTCATCTCTGTATTTTTGTTCCTTTCGGGGGCGGGTGTCCTCGGATGTGCACATCTAGGGGAGTGTATACGCGGATGCACATGTCTTCTGTGTACAGTCCTGTGTGCGCACATCTGGCTATGACTTGCTAGTGCACATCTAGGGTCATTCATGCACGTGCACTAGGGGTGTTTGGACACTGGGTAGGTTGCATAGGACCATCTTTAGACATCAGTGTTTCGTGGCAATGGGAACGTGTCTGTGGGTGTTTGTGTGTGTGCATAATTGGGGCACATCTCAGTGTGCATTTGTTGCCATGGATGCATGTGGGGGATGTATCTGTGTGACTTGTATGGGCTTGGATATATGTGTGTTGTGTGAGGGGGGTCTTGATCTTTTCCCAAGATCCTCATAAACTCTCTCTGGCTAGGCTGAGGAAAAACTGGAACAGGGCTCTCTGATTGGGTAGGGGAGAATCACCAATCTGACCTTGACCTCTGACCTCCCTCCTGTGATCTCCTGAGTCTGCCCCAATCTGGGGTGCCTGCTAGAGGTGGGTCTGTCCAACTCCAGGGAAGTTGGGTCAAGATACAGGGTTTGTAAGAAAGGGTCCTGGCCCTAGAGAATCCAGGCCAGCTCCCATCCCACCCCCCATCCTCATGAAGCTTCACCAGCCCAGAGTATCACACACATACTCTCCCCCATGGGTCCCAGTTTCCTCCTTGGACAGGCTAGGAGAGAAGGAATGGTCTGGAGCCAGGTGCTCTGACTGTACCAGGGCCTCAGTGTCCCTATCTATCACTGATCTGGGAGAGCTGCCTGGCCTGTGGGGAAGGCCCAGGATGGTTGCCCAAACAGCCTGGTACATTTGGCCATCAGCCACTCCTCCTCTCCAGGATCTCCTGCCTGGGGCCACCACCATCGACCTCCCTGACTACCTGCCTGACCGCAAGCAGTCGGTCAAGTGCTTGTGGCTGCTTGGTGGCTAGACTGTCCTAGGAGGGTTTCCCTATCCCTGCTTCCACCCATCACCCCTAAGGATCAAAGAAAGCAGGGGCCTGGGTCAGGGCCAACCTCCCACCAGGGCCAGCCTCTCTCCAGGAGGATCTGAAGGGCAGGCTTCTTGACAGCCCCACAGGCAGGAGCTGTGCCTGACCTGCCCCTTCCTTCCTTTTATGTGGTCATAACCACTGCTGCCAAGCCTGCAGGAGCGGGGAGGTAGTTAATTTCCCCCCCATTCTGTGGCTAGGGCCCTGCCTCACTCCCTCATTTCTCATACAGTGAGACAGGCCTGCCTAGGAGGTTACTGGGGACTGGGCTGGCCCCTGGCCCCCAGCCCTCCTTCTTCCTGGGAGCAGCATACTCCTACACGTTTCTGCCCTGGAGAATTGGCAGGAGACATCACCAAGGAAGACCAGGTGCCAGCCCTGTCCTGACCATAGGTGTGGATCTGCTGACTGAGTAGAGCAGGGAAGGGACCTGTAACCTGAGGCTCACTGGAGTTGGGGGAATGGGCACAGTGGGGGTGCTTATTCATGAATCTTTGATGGCAGAGGCTCAGATGTCCCAGGCCTGGCCTCTGGATTATTGATGGTAGCTAGGGAGGCATCAGGGATGGGGGGAGGGATGTCTCTTCCCCTGGTGGAGTGTCAGTTTGCCTTGGTAACACCAGAAGGGGCCTGTCCACTTCTCCCTTGGGGGAACTTCTTGGCTTCCCTCCTGGAAGGTCTGAGCAGGTAGAAGGGCAGCTTAGCACATCCTATCCCAGTGTTGTTAAGGTAAAAAGAATTAACTGTTATTAATAGAAGCCCCATTGTCAAGCATTTTCTTCCATTTATTCCTCACTACAGCCCAGTGGAGTTTTGGGATGTTATCCTTGTTTTATAGGTGGAAGTTGAAAGAGGTCAGGGTCACCCAGCTAAGGGAGAGGTGGAGCCCCAGAGGCCAGGCTTGGGGTCTGCTGATGGGAAGTTCTGTCCTGGCCCAGTGGAACTGTATCCACCTTCCTACAATTCCATGTTATGTGTTTCTGAGCCCTCAGTTGAGCCCCTGCCCACCTAGTAGCTTTGGATGGTGGTACACAGCCTGAGGTCTCAGGTTCATGGTCACCCTCCAAGGGGGCACCTGAGGACATAACTAGAGTTTGTTTTCCTAAAGGGCACCCCCCCACTCCTGGGCTGCCCAGTTCTGGCCCTATAAATATTCTCTGACCTAAGCCCTCCAGCTGTGTTCTTGCTGGAATTCTCCTGACCCCTGGTCAACTTCAAGGTCGTGCTGGCCTAGCCTTGCTTACCCAGAGACCCAAGCAGGGACCTTTCTCATTTGGACTTTGGTTTTCCTGTGTAGAGGTGGATCCACCTGGTGGGTCTGTGATTTCCCATGGTTTTCTGCCTCTGACCATGATCCTAGCCTCTGCACTTGGGTCCCTGTTCACTGGCTGTCACCTTCCAGCTCTGTGGCCCAAGGACCAGGATGGAGTCTCTAGGGAGTTCCTGGGAACCATTCCTCCTCTAGGAAGCCTTCCCTACTACTTGAGGGTTGAGGGCTTGTTGTCCCCAGGCAGGTCTATGTCACTCTAGCAATGGCTCTTCAGGGCCTCTCAGGGTCAGGCTGCCTGGCTGGTGGGCTGGGGCTGGATGACCATGCACGTGCACATGTGCATGTCTGTGTGTTTCTCTATACACTTGGTACATCCTCTTGCCTGCACTCATCTTAGCCAAGCTGTGCAGTTGTCTGCCTGTGTGTTTGTTAGCAGCCTGGGGACTGTGTGTGTGTGTGTGTTTGCATGTCTAAACATGTGTGTCCATTATGCTTGACAATCTGAGTGAGTGCTCACATATGAAGGTGTTTTGTACTTCCTTCCTTCCTCTGTGACACATGCGTGGTATGTGTTACCTTCATATCTGCTGGATTGAACACTGTCTGTTTGTGTGTGTGTGAATGGACAAGATGTTCCATGTGCAGTGGGGGCATTTGTCTCTGTGTTCCTTTGTCTGTGAATATGACAGTGCTGAGAGTGTCCCATGCCAGCCCAGTATGGGCCTTTCTGGGGGGTAAGGACAAGTGGGGGCCATTCCCTCTGTGGCTGGCCTGGGTTGCCCCAGAGCCCCCTTCCCATCTTTGGGTGGACTGTGCCATCCCTGCTTACCCCGCCTGTCACCAGATCTCTCCCAGCCAGCAAGCCACTTGCCTGCCACCTCTGCTGGCTAAATTTGGGAGCTTGTGTGCAGTGGCCGTCTCAGGTTCCCAGTCACATGGGGGACCGTATTTAACCCGGTTCCCAGCTCGGCCATCAGACTCCACAAGACAAAGCAGGTCCCAAAACTTGTCTCTGCCCACACTGCCTACTTATCCCCCGCTATGTTTCTTGTTCTTATAGCCACAGACGAGCTGAAGGAATTCTTTGCCAAGGCTCGGGCTGGCTCCATCCGGCTCATCAAAGTTGTGATTGAGGATGGTGAGTATCCCCTATGGGCTAGGGCATAGGCTGGGGCTGGACCCAGCTGCCTCTGGGGTGGGGGAAGGTAGGTGTTGGCCATCTAGCCACCTCAGGACCTCCATTTCCCCATCTGGGAATGGGAGCGAAGTCATTCCAAAAAGGAGCCTCACAGGGGAGCATTGGGGGTAGGCACAATTGTCATTCCTTTTTTTTTTTTTTTTTAAGACAAAGTCTTACTTTGTCACCCTCAGTAGAGTACCATGGCGTCACAGCTCATAGCAACCTTCAACTCTTGGGCTTAGACGATTCTCTTGTCTCAGCCTCCCGAGTAACTGGGACTACAGGCGCCCACCACAACATCCGGCTATTTTTTGTTGCAATTTGGCTGGGGCCGGGTTCGAACCCGCCATCCTCGGTATATGGGGCCACTGAGCAACTGGCTCTGCCCTGTCATTCCTGATATATAGGGCACAAAAGCAGAGCTGGGGTCACAGAGAGTCCCATCCTGGGGTACTGCCCAGCCTCCCTAGTGGCTACGTGGATATTGAGTTGGGCCTAGTCAGGAAGGAGTGAGTGAGTCCTGGCTCTGCCTGAATGGCCAGTTCCACCCACTTCCTGTGGTTGCCAGGCCAGGTGTGGGGAGACCAAAGGAGGTTCCTGAACCCTTCCCTTGGGAAGTACCCCCATAATAAGGAGAAAGGATTTGTGTCTAGCTTATTCTAAGAGCAGGATTGGAGGATTCCAGGCTTAGCTTGTTTGGGGGCAGTGCTGGTGGTACAGGGGCTTGAGCAAAAGCCTATGAGTAGAGAGCCTGAGGAGACAGAGGATTAGCCTGAGGCTGGGTTGGAGGATCAGGGTAGAAGACTCCTCCCCACTTCCCTCCATGCCAAGGGACTGTCCCTGGAGGTGAGGGATACAGGCTTTGGGACACAGGTCCCTCAGCCCATCTTGGTAGCCATGCTTTAGTAGACCTTCAGGTGGCTCCTTGGATGGGCTTGGTGCTCAGCTGGCTTTTCACATTTTGAGTTGGCCATGGAGGAAGAACGTGTGTTGGGCCCACGACCTCCTGGAGCAACAGGCCATGGCCTCCCCCAACTTAAAGAGGCAGTTGCCAGTCCTCCCTTTTGACTCCCAGATATGACGTGCCTGCTAATTTTAAGCAGGAGGGATTGCTAGTCAGGTTCTTATCCTAGTTCTGCATTATAGTTACTAGGGTGCCTGGGAGTGCCCAGGAGGGTCCAGCCCCCTGACAGGCAGCCACTGTCCATCTCCAACTGAGTATGGCCCCACTATGGCCAGAGATCCTGATTTCTCTAGAGAAGCTGTGAATTGTATGTTTTTTTTTGTTGTTTGATTTTGAGACATGTTGCCCTAAGTAGAGTGCTGTGACATCACAGCTCACAGCAACCTCAAACTCCTAGGCTCAAGCAATTCTCTTGCCTCAGCCTCCCAAGTAGCTGGGATGACAGGCACCTGCCACAATGCCCAGCTATTTTTTTGTTGCAGTTGGCATTGTTGTTTAGCTGGCCTTGGCTGAGTTCGAACCCGTCACCCTCGGTGTATGTGGCTGGTGCTGTAACCACTGTGCTATGGGTGCTGAGCCAAGAATTGTACTTCTTATATAAAATTTCCACTTTGAAAATGTTAGCAGCAAATTAAATGATGTTGACAGTACTTTGGGGGTGGCTCAGCCTATGACTGCTGGTTTTCAACCCTGATCCCATCTGAATTCTCGGTGGGCAAGTGAGGAGGCCAAGGCCCACAGAAAGGCAGCTAGACTGGTGGTTCTGGCATGCTGGGGCGCTCAGGCAGCTGAGCCTCCACCCCTTTAGAAAGACTTGGTGACCAGGTGCCAGGATCCCCTGGCTGGGCTTATTACCCCTTTGACCCAGTTCTTCCTCCAGCCTAGGCCTCTGTACATTGGGTCAGTGTTGGTGCCCTGTTGAGGTCCCAGCCTACAGGTGTAGCCTGTAGGTCCAGTGTGTGCCTAGCCTGATGCCCCTCTATATATATATATATTCAGCCACTCTATACCAGCCAGTACAGGCGTGTTGGGCCCAGGCATTAAGAAGCTGGCTGTTGGGGCGGTGCCTGTGGCTCATCAAGTAGGACGCTGGCCCCATATACCAAAGGTGGTGGGTTCAAACCCAGCCTCAGCCAAACTGCAAAACAGAAAAATTGCCGGGTGTTGTGGCAGGCGCTGTCGTCCCAGCTACTCGGGAGGCTGAGGCAAGAGAATCGCCTAAGCCCAGGAGTTGGAGGTTGCTGTGAGCTGTGTGACGCCATGGCACTCTACCGAGGGCGATAAAGTGAGATTCTGTCACTACAAAAAAAAAAAAAAAAAAGAAGCTGGCTGCTTTTGGTTTATGATTTTGGGGGAAGGGGCTATAGCTGGTGGGGTGGCTGTAGTGTATCTGTTTGTGCAGGGTCTGGAAGGAGCTCCTGCCTCCCTCTTTCTTAGATGCTTTTTGTCTTTGTAAGTCTCTGTGACCTGGACTGTGACACTACCTCCCTTAGCATGTTTGTCCTGAGAAGGGTCTGATTCTGCTGGAGCCCTGGGCCGAGGCACGTGGGAGCAGGAGATGGCACTGTGGGGACTGTGCTATGAGCAGCTGGGCTGGTAGGGTGGGGTCTGAGGAAGCACCTAGGTGTGTGGATATCCTAGAGGGGCTTCACTGTTGGTGGCTGTGGCACATGGCTGCTTATCTTTGTGTGGCTGTTTGTGTTGGTGATCTGTGCACTTGTGTGTGTGCTGGGGACGTGTGGAAAGACCAACCTCTTGCCTTGGGTAGCTTTGTGCCCTCCTTCACTCACTGATTCAAGCACCAGGACATCTTTTGGGGCCTGGGGGGCTCCAGGGAGGGCAGGGTGGGGTGGCCAGCAGGTCTGAGCTAGCTCAGAAAGCCACAGCAAGGACAGAGGCCACCATCAGAGATAATGGCGGGAAATGGCTACTTTCCAGCTTACCCAGCCTTTGCCCCCAGAGCAGCTCGTGCTGGGTGCCTCACAAGAGCCAGTGGGCCGCTGGGACCAGGACTACGACAGGGCTGTGCTGCCGCTGCTAGATGCCCAGCAGCCCTGCTACCTGCTGTACCGCCTTGACTCGCAGAATGCGCAGGGTTTCGAGTGGCTCTTCCTGGCTTGGTCGCCTGATAATTCCCCTGTGAGTCCTAGGGACCCTGCCTAACCCTTAGCTTAGGGGTAGTGGGGACTGGGGAAGGCCTGGCTCTAGGGAGTCTTATGGGGGGGAAGGCAAAAGCCTGCCTCAGGAAGTCTGAGGGAAGAGATATCAGGTCCTGTTCTAGAGAGGGGGAGTGGGCCCTGAACTTGGAGCCTGGACCCCTAGCAGTCCCATGGCATCAGGTTGGCTCCCGGAGTCTGAGACCTTAGGCTGGACAAGGGCTGCGCATGAGGTGAGTGCTGCCCTACCACATCCCACACCCTGTGCTGCACCCTCTGTGGGTCTGCAGGCACAGGGAGAAGGTGGTCCCCTGGAGGCTCCCGCCCACTCCCGGAGAGGCAGCCCTGCTCAGAGGGCTCTTATTGTTTGGTTCTGCCCTTTCAGGTGCGGCTAAAGATGCTGTATGCAGCCACGCGGGCCACAGTGAAAAAGGAGTTTGGAGGTGGCCACATCAAGGATGAGCTCTTTGGGACGGTGAAGGTAGCCCTCAACCCAGGACTCCTTGGGCTATGGTTGTGGGTCCATAGATGTGGAGCTTTATACAGGGTTACAGAGCAAGCCAGTGCCAGGTTGGGGTAAGATGGGGAGGGCTGGGTGAGCCCAGGGGTTGCAGACTGGGGTGGTCAGTGGGCTTCCTCTGGCCTACGCTGAGGTGCCCATTTGTGCCTTTGCATCTGCCCCCCCAGGACGACCTCTCCTTTGCTGGGTATCAGAAGCACATGTCATCCTGTGCAGCACCTGCCCCGCTGACCTCAGCTGAGAGAGAGCTTCAGCAGATCCGCATCAACGAGGTGGGTGTGCTGGGAAGGATGGGCAGAAGTCCCTGACAGAGGCCCTGAGAGTCACTTTAGGCCCTGTTGGGAGAGCCAATGTTCCCTCACCATCCCCCACCCCTAGGTGAAAACAGAACTCAGCGTGGAAAGCAAGCAGCAGACGCTGCAGGGCCTCGCCTTCCCCCTGCAGCCCGGGGCCCAGCGGGCACTCCAGCAGCTCCAGCAGAAAGTCATCAACTACGTCCAGCTGGTGGGTGTCTATCTCCCTGCGCTGCCATACATACACATGGTGCCCACCATGCTCCCTCCGGCCTGCAGCCTGCTCACACACAGGCTCCCTCAGCCCCAGCCCCTTCCTGTCCCGACTGCCTTTGCAGCCCCCTTCACCACCCTTTCCTGGATAGGTCCTTCTGCCCCGGAGGTCTAGGCTGCCCCCTTTCAAGCAGAATGGCTGTGCCTTCCAAGTGGCTCCCTCAGAGGCCTTGCTAGGATGGGCTGGCCTGACAGTGGTACCTCCCTGAGGCCGAGACCCTCCACGCCATCCCATCCACTGCCCTTGGTGGGGGTTCCTTCTCCAGCAGAGCCTTGAAAGGGGCAAATGGGGACTAAGCCTAGGAGTGGTCTTGTCAGAGGGACCCCATAGGGATGGCTGTTGGGGAGAGTCCTGGGAAAGGGACGTTACAAATAAGCTCCTGCCTGCCAGCCAGTCATATGTCGGGGGTTCTTTGGGGGAGAGTGGACCTGGGCCCTCCCCTACCCAGTGCCCTTCTTCTGCTCTCGGCAGAAGCTGGACCTGGAACGGGAGACCATCGACCTGGTGCATACAGAGCCCACCGATGTGGCCCAGCTGCCCTCACGAGTACCCCGAGATACTGCTCGCTACCACTTCTTCCTCTACAAGCACACTCACGAGGGTGACCTCCTCGAGTCTGTGGGTGAGTGGCCACCTGCGGCTGGGCAGAGCACAGCTGATCTATAGCTAGGTGGGCCTACTCTGGGGGCAAAGGTCAGCGGGTCTCCAGGCCTGCCCAGGCCCAACTCCCCTCCCTGTGCCTGCTCTCCCCAGTGTTCATCTACTCGATGCCAGGGTACAAGTGCAGCATCAAGGAACGCATGCTCTACTCCAGCTGCAAGAGCAACCTCCTTGACTCCGTGGAGCAGGACTTCCAGCTGGACATCTCTAAGAAGGTGGGCACCCATCCCCAGTGCCCTGTCACCTGTATTGATCGTGGCCCAAGGGACAACATGCTCTGCCCAAGGCTGCCCAGCTGATTGGTGGCACAGATAAACCTAAGCTCTGGCCACCAGCGCTTTTTCCTTTCCCCAACTCCAGGGCAGGAAAAGGGTGACCCAGGCAATAAGAGTCCAGGGCTTTGTTCCTCGGGGTGGAATTCAGCTAGGATTTGAGGGGAGAACTCAGAGCTAGTGTGTGAGAGATCAAGGGGTGCCCCAGGAGTGGGGGTTACCAAGGATGGTATGTGTTGGAGCCCCACCATTGGGGTGACCACTGCCTTGCTTCATGCAGATCGAGATTGGTGATGGGGCAGAGCTGACAGCCGAGTTCCTCTATGATGAGGTACACCCCAAGCAACATGCCTTCAAGCAGGCCTTCGCCAAGCCCAAGGGCCCAGGGGGCAAGCGGGGCCACAAGCGCCTCATCCGTGGCCCGGGCGAGAATGGGGATGACAGCTAGGTGACTGGACCTGAACTGGGCCAGTGTGTGGACGGGGGGGGCTGCCCACACTGCCACTCCTAGCCATCTCCCTCCTTTCCAGCCTGGGTTCCAGGGAAGTTCTTCCTGTGGGATAGGAGGGCTGGTGGCTGAACACACTTGCAGCTTCTAAGGGTCCCAGTGCTGGAGTTTTGTGACCCTTCTATATTGCTGTCTCTGCCTGTCATCTCTGCACCCAGGGTGTCTGGGGGCCCAGCCTGGCTGGTTCAAAGGAGCTGGATGGAGGCCTGATGTGAACCTGGCCTCTAAGAGAACTGAGACTAGGGTTCCAGCATGTCCCTGAAGCCTTTGGCCACAAGGCCTGGGGTCACTGCAGGACAGGATGGTTGAATGCTGTATTTTCTAAAGAATAAAATATTTTTAAATCAAAACTGAGCCTGGCCTTGAGACACCACCTATGGCAGTGCTGTGCATACAGTGGCCCTCTCATACCTCAGAAGGGGACTGTTGACCTGGTAGGTGGAGCCCCGGCAGTCCTGGCTGCAGGTGTGTGGAAGGCCGTGACTGCGTGTGAGGGCACAGTCCTTACCCAGGTCTCCTGGTTGACAGGGCTCTGCCCAGGAGCAAACACACCTCCACCATGATAGGGGATCTGGGTGTACTTGTTTCCTAGAGTTGCTGTAACAAATTACCACACACTTAGTGGCTTAAAAGAAACTCACAATTTCTCTTACAGTTCTGGGGGCCAGAAGTCTAAAATGAGTCTTACATGGCCAAAATCAAGGTGTTGGCAGTTCTAGTTCCTTCTGGAGGCCTGGAGAGAGTCTACTTCCTTGCCCTTGCCAGCTACTAGAGGCTGCCTGCATTCTTTGGCTGTGGCCCCTTCTCCCATCTCCCATCTTCAAAGTCAGAGGCATCTTCTCTGATTCTACTTCCCTCTGCTTTCATGGTCACATGGCTTTCTTCTCTCATTAAATCTCTCCATATATTTTAATTAATTAATTTAGAGATGGTTTCTCACTCCGTCACCGTGGGTTGAGTGCTATGGCGTCACGGCTCAACAGCAACCTCGAATTCTTGGGCTCAAGTGATCCTTCTGCCTCAGCCTCCTCAGTAGCTGAGACTATGTCACCTGCCACAACGCCTGGCTGGTTTTTCTTTTTATTTTATTTTATTTTTTGAGACAGAGTCTCACTCTGTCGCCCTCGGTAGAGTGCTGTGGCGTCATAGCTCACAGCAACCTCAAACTTTTGGGCTCAATCGATTCTCTTGCCTCAGTCTCCTGAGTAGCTGGGACTACAGGCATCCACCACTATGACCGGCTATTTTTAGAGACGGGGTTTTGCTCTTGCTCAGGCTGAGCTCAGGCAATCCTCCCGCCTTGGCCTGCCAAAGTGCTAGGATTACAGCCATGAGTCACCGCGCCCAACCTGGTTTATCTTTTTCTTTTCTTTTCTTTTTTTTTTTTTTTTGTGAGACAGAGTCTCACTTTGTCACCCTCGGTAGAGTGCAATGGCATCACAGCTGACAGCAACCTCAAACTCTTGGGCTTAAGTGATTCTCTTGCCTCAACCTCTCAAGCAGCTGGGACTACAGGCACCTGCCACAACACCTGGCAAATTTTTTTTTTGTTGTTTTGTTTTGTTTTTGGCCGGGGTTGGGTTTGAACCCACCATCTCTGGTATATGGGGCCAGCATCCTACTCCTTTGAGCCACAGGCGCCACCCCTGGCTATTTTTTGGTTGTAGTTGTCGTTGTTTGGCAGACCTAGGCTGGATTCCAACCCGCCAGCTCCTGTGTATGTGGCGGGCACCCCAGGTGCCGAGCTGATTTTTCTATTTTTAATAGAGATGGGGTCTCACTTGTGCTAGTCTCAAACTCCTGAATTCAAGCAATCTACCCTCCGGGGCCTTCCAGAGGGCTAGAATTACATGCCTGAGCCACCGTGTCCAGCCCTCTCTGTCTCTATTTTGGAAGAGACACTTGTGATTACCTTCATCTCCCCCACCCCTTGCAACCTACCCATCTCAAGATCTTTAAGTTAATTACATCAGCAAAATCCCTTTCTCCACATGAGGTCTCATGTTCACTGGCTCAGGACATTAGGACAAGTATCTCCACATGGATCAAGCAGCTGACCACACTGGATTAAGGGGTCTTCTCACTAAGTTCCCAGCTTCCATGGGGCTGAGGCCATGGTGGGTGTTTGTGTGGACATCTGTATCTTGGTGTCTTCAGTCCATGTGTGGCCATGAGTATGTGCTTGTGCACGTGTGTCCAGACTTAATGTGTTAGCTCATTGGCCTCTCTGCAGTGTCTGCTTCCATACCCCTAGGGAAGGCAGGGAAATTGCTGAGTGAGGGGAATCTGGGTCCCTGGTTTCAGGGACTCTGGGGAACTCTCCCTTGGGCTTGGGGGTTCAGCAGGACCCAGAGCTTTAATGTGTGCCTCTGAAAAGTGGATGGAGGGGGTGAATGGCAGTTCTCACCCTCAGTGGGCAGGGGTGCTGAATGGGCCCTCTCTGTCCTAGCTCAGAGCAGCGTCCTGTCCCTGGGGCCTTTCCCAGCCCCTAATAAAGGCCCTAGAGGTGTAGGGAAGAGAGTTGGGATCCTAGGCAGAACCCAGAGGAGGCCTGTCCTTGCCCAGCTCAGTCTTGGCCCAGGAGAGATGGGAGGCAGACAACCCCATCACTCCACACTAGTAAGCTAGCAGGATGGCTGGCACCGTGGAGCCTGCCTACTGTGACACCCACCCAGAGGTGGGCCTCAGAAGAGCTAAGTAGCAGATACATAGCCCTGCCTCCTCCCCACAGCAACCCCATTTGTTCCTTTATTCAGTCTTCATTCAGAGATATCCTCTCTGTGCCTGCTTTGGGCTGAGTGCTGTTGAGCCATAGATTCAGCAAATACTGAGCACTTACTATGTGCCAGGCACTGCTCTGAGACCTGACAAACAACAAATCTCTGCCCTTAAGAAGCTGGCATTCGGTGGCACCTGTGGCTCAGTGAGTAGGGCACCGGCCCCATATGCTGGAAGTGGCAGATTCAAACCCAGCCCTGGCCAAAAACTGCAAAAAGAAAAAAAAAAAAAAAAACTGATGCAAGAGGATCACTTGAGCCCAAGAGTCGGAGGTTGCCGTGAGCTATGATGCCATGGCGCTCTACCCAGTGCGAGGGCTTGAGACTCTGTCTTTAAAAAAAAAAAAAAAAAAAGAGAAGCTGGCATTCCATGGGCAGCGCCTGTGGCTCAGTGAGTAGGGCACTGGCCCCATGTACCAAGAGTGGCAGGTTTGAGCCCAGCCCCAGCCAAACTGCAACAACAAAATGGCCGGGCGTTGTGGCGGGTGCCTATGGTCCCAGCTGCTCGGGAGACTGAGACAAGAGAATTGCCTAGGCCCAAGAGTGGAAGGTTGCTGTGAACTGTGATGTCACTGCACTCTTCCAAGGGCGACAAAGTGAGACTCTGGCTCTAAAAAGAAAAAAAGAAGAAGCTGGCATTCCAGCAGGAAAATGAGACACTCTACCATAAACCATGAGAAATCAATGTTATGGTATGTCAGCAGTTGAAAAAATGTTATGATGGAGAAAAATGGAGTAGGCAAAGTGCTCAGGAATGCCAGATCTGGTGGTGGTGGTGGTGTTATAAAAGGATCACAGGAGGCACCATTGAGAGGGTGACATGGGAACAGAGACTTAAAGGAGGCAAAGGAGGGGCCTGGGTGAGAACCTGGGGAAAAAGCTCCCAGGCAGAGGGAGCAGCATGCCTGGGAGTTTTAAGCAGCAGTAAGCAGGCCCGAGTAAGACACATCAGGGAATCAATGGGCGGCAGATGCAATAGAACCTTGTTGGCCATTATGTGGATGGTGGCTTTGATTTCAGAGATGGCTATGGAGGGCTCTGAGCAGAGGAGGAACCCAGTGCAACAGGGGCAGATTTGAGTAGGCTGAGGGTGAAGAGCAGGACAGGGCAGCCAGGAGGCAGCAGTGCCTGCATGGGAGGCCAGACAATGGCTGCTCAAAATAGCCACCAACTCATGGACATGGGCAGTGAGCAGATTCTGCAGCTGGAGCCAGCAGAACTCACTGAGGTCCTATCCCAGGCACCCTGGGTCTTTGAGTACTGTTGAGTTCTGATCACTGGGGCAGAAGGGGCATGGAAAGAGCCAACTGGGAAGGATCAGCAGGGACCCCGCTGGGCCATGTGTACCCACCCTCCAGGAGACCTGGAAATTCAGAAGAGGAGGGCCTGTTCCCAGAAAAGGTTGCAGGGTTGTAGTGGCTGCAAGGCAGGTGCAGCCTCAGCCTCTGTTCAATTTGTCCCCTATTACCACACTTGAGATCCCAGAGCTCTGGGGATGGCACTGCAGAGGGCAAGGGAACCACTGTCCTGAGAGTGCCAGCTGTGGGCAGGACTGAGGCATGAGGGTGAAGAATCTTCTTGGGATGGGAGAAAGCCTGGCAGGGGTTCCCCATCTCTCTGCCCCTAGACTGGGCTCTGGGCCTTAGTTCCTCCCCAGACTTCCCAGAGGACAGGTGTGAGGCCCTCACAGGATGCAGGCTGTCTGAGAGGGGAGTGGAAAGAGGAAGGGGTGAAGGGACTGTCCCTACCTCTGCCATCTGACTATGCAAATGGCCTCTGACCCTCCATGGGCAGGGTGGAGTTGAGGGCAGAAGCGACTAGGCTGTTATAAATTCTCACTTCCTCTGTTCTCTGAGCTGCTGCTGCTCCTGAGGGAAGGGACACTGAAGTGCTCTGAGTGTGAAGCATCCTTCAATTGCAGCTTCTGCTCAGCTTGCCAGCCAGACCCTGCGCAGAAGACCCTACTCTCCATCATGGTAGGACAGTAGCTCTCAGCCCCCTGGGAAAGGGCTTAGTCTAGGAAGGAGTGGGCAGAGAGGTGGGCTTGGCAGCTGCAGGAAATAGTGAAAGGGGCTGTGACCCACATGCTCCTGGGGACAGTCACTGAAACTGAAGACATCTAGAGCAGAAGCTCTGAGCAGTGAGACCAAAGCAACTGGGGGCATGAGGAAGCTGAGGCCAGAGGCTTTAGGCAATGGCTGGGCTGGGGCTACGTGCCCAGGTGTGCACGCCTGGGTCTGGGCTCTATTTGGCCCCTTGCTGGCACCCTGCTCATCTGTTCCTAGCCATAGCAGGTTGAGGGCTCTCCAGTTGGGTGAGGTGGGCAAAGGGTGAGAGAGATGGGTGCAGTGAGACTCTCATTTCTGCTGGGTTTTGGCCAAAGAGAGAGGGAGAGGTTGGAGGAGACTGAGGGAGGCTGATGGAGGGCAGAGAAGGGATTTCCGAGTGGCTGGAGGGAAGGGACCCAGCTGTCACCTTGTTGGAGGAAAGAGAAATGGCTTCTGAGGAGAGGAAGCGGAGGCTGGGCCTGTTGGCCTCCTTGACTGGCCCTCCTGTCCAGCTGGGGTTTGGTTATGAGTAAAAGCTCCAAATAGTGAGTCTGGATTCCAGGTCTCAGGCCTAGTTCTGAGTTCTAATTCTGAGTCAGAGGCTGGGTCTGAGAATGAGTTCAGTTTTTCCAAGAGCCTTGGGGCAGGGAAGGAGCTCAGTAGCCAGGAAGGAACCTCTGTGGAGTGGGCTTGGACAGATGGGCAGAAGTCCTGCTGGACATCCCCCAAGAAGTGGGTGTAGGTGTAGCAGGGAGCTGGACACTCACACAGTCACCATCCCCAACAGGGTTCCTGCCATGGTGCCCTGCACCTGCTATCTCTCCTAGTGCAGGCCGAGGCACTGGCTGTGGCCCTGGCACTGGGTACCCTGCCTGCCTTCCTACCCTGTGAGCTCCAGCACCATGGCCTGGTGAATTGCAATTGGCTTTTCCTGAAGTCTGTGCCCCACTTCTCCGCGACAGCACCCCGTGACAATGTCACCAGTCTTTCCTTGTCCTCCAACCGCATCCACCACCTCCATGACTCTGACTTTGCTCACCTGTCCAGCCTGCGGCATCTCAATCTCAAGTGGAACTGCCCACCAGCCAGCCTCAGCCCCATGCACTTTCCCTGCCATATGACCATCGAACCCAATACCTTCTTGGCGGTGCCTACCCTGGAGGAGCTAAACTTGAGCTACAACAGCATCACAACTGTGCCCGCCCTGCCCAAATCCCTTGTGTCCCTGTCCCTGAGCCGCACTAACATCCTGGTGCTGGACACCACCAGCTTCACTGGCCTGCATGCTCTGCGCTTTCTATACGTGGATGGCAATTGCTATTACAAGAACCCTTGCAGGGAGGCACTGGAGGTTGCCCCAGGTGCCCTCCTTGGCCTGCGTAACCTCACTCACCTGTCGCTCAAGTACAACAACCTCACAGTGGTACCCCGCAACCTACCCCCCAGCCTTAAGTATCTGCTGTTGTCCTACAACCACATTGTCAAATGGGGGCCCAGGGACTTGGCCAATCTGACTGACCTGCGTGTGCTTGATGTGGGTGGAAACTGCCGCCGGTGTGACCATGCCCGCAATCCCTGCATGGAGTGCCCTCGTGGCTTCCCCCAGCTACATCCTCATACTTTCAGCCACCTCAGTCATCTTGAAGGTCTGGTGTTGAAGGATAGTTCTCTCTTGAGTCTTCACACCACATTGTTCGATGGCCTGGGCAACCTCACAGTGTTGGACCTGAGTGAGAACTTCCTCTATAGCTCCATCACCAACACCAATGCCTTCCAGGGCCTGGCTCGGTTGCGCAAGCTCAACCTGTCCTTCAATTACCGAAAGGGAGTATCCTTTGCCTACCTGCAGCTGGCACCCTCCTTTGGGAACCTGACCTCATTGCAGGAGCTGGACATGCATGGCATCTTTTTCCGCTCGCTCAATGAGACCTCCCTCAGGCCCCTAGCCCAACTGCCCATGCTCCAGATTCTGCGTCTGCAGATGAACTTCATCAACCAGGCCCAGCTCAGCATCTTTGGGGCCTTCCCTAACCTGCACTATGTGGATCTGTCAGACAACCGCATCAGTGGAGCATCCAAGCTGGTGGCTACCACAGGGGAGGCAGATGGTGAGGAGAAGCTCTGGCTGCAGCCTGGGGACCTTGTTCCAGCCCCAGTGGATGCTCCCAGCTTTGAGGACTTCATGCCCAACTGTAGCAACCTTAAGTTCACCTTGGACCTCTCACGTAACAATCTGGTGACAATCCAGCCAGAGATGTTTGCCGGGCTCTCACACCTCCAGTGCCTGAGCCTGAGCAACAACTGCATTTCACAGGCAGTCAATGGCTCTCAGTTCAAGCCACTGCCCATGCTGCAGGTGCTAGACCTGTCTCATAATAAGCTGGACCTGTACCACGATCGCTCGTTCACAGAGCTACAACTACTGAAGGCCCTGGACCTCAGCTACAACAGCCAGCCCTTCAGCATGCAAGGTGTGGGCCACAATTTCAGCTTCGTGGCCCACTTGGTCTCCCTGCGCTACCTCAGCCTGGCACATAATGACATCCACAGCCGTGTGTCCCAGCGGCTGTGCAGCAACTCGCTGCTGGCCCTGGACTTCAGTGGCAATTCCCTGAACCGTATGTGGGCTGAAGGAGACCTCTACCTCCACTTCTTCCAAGGCCTGAGACATCTGGAGTGGTTGGACTTGTCCCAGAATCGCCTCCATACCCTCCTGCCCGGCACCCTGGGCAACCTCCCTAAGACCCTGCGGCTGCTACGTCTCCGTAACAATTACCTGGCCTTCTTCATGTGGAGCAACCTGACCCTCCTGCCCAAGCTGGAAGTACTGGACTTGGCAGGAAACCAGCTGAAGGCTCTGACCAACGGCAGCCTTCCTGAGGGCACCCAGCTGCGGAAGCTGGACCTCAGCAGCAACAGCATCAGTTTCGTGGCCCCTGGCTTCTTTGCCCTGGCCGTGAAGCTGAAGGAGCTCAACCTCAGTGCCAATGCCCTCAAGACAGTGGAGTCCTTCTGGTTTGGACACATGGCAAGTAACCTGACAATACTAGATGTGAGTGCCAACCCTCTGCACTGTGCATGTGGGGCAGCCTTCCTGGACTTCCTGCTGGAGGTACAGGCAGCTGTGCCCGGTCTTCCTAGCCAGGTGAAGTGTGGCAGTCCAGGCCAGCTCCAGGGCCGCAGCATCTTTGCACAGGATCTACGACTCTGCCTGGATGAGGCCCTCTCCTGGGACTGTTTTGGTTTTTCATTGCTGGCTGTGGCTCTAGGCCTGGCTGTGCCCATGCTGCACCACCTCTGTGGCTGGGACCTCTGGTACTGCTTCCACTTGTGCCTGGCCTGGCTTCCCTGGCGAGGGC
Source organism: Perodicticus potto (assembly GCA_963574655.1). Taxonomy (NCBI): domain Eukaryota; kingdom Metazoa; phylum Chordata; class Mammalia; order Primates; family Lorisidae; genus Perodicticus; species Perodicticus potto. The sequence continues at coordinate 5,048 of CAUYRH010033227.1, read as the reverse complement.
GGCGACAAACTGAGAATGCCCTGCCCTATGATGCCTTCGTGGTCTTCGACAAGGCCCAGAGTGCTGTGGCCGACTGGGTGTACAATGAACTGCGGGGGCGGCTGGAGGAGCGCCAGGGGCGCCGGGCACTCCGCCTGTGTCTGGAGGAGCGTGACTGGCTGCCTGGCAAGTCACTCTTTGAGAACCTGTGGGCCTCAGTCTATAGCAGCCGTAAGACGCTGTTTGTTCTGGCCCACACGGACCGGGTCAGTGGCCTCTTGCGCACTAGCTTCTTGCTGGCCCAGCAGCGCCTGCTGGAGGACCGCAAGGACGTTGTGGTGCTGGTGATCCTGACCCCCGATGCTCGCCGCTCCCGCTACGTGAGGCTGCGCCAACGCCTCTGCCGCCAGAGTGTCCTCCTCTGGCCCCACCAGCCCAAAGGTCAGGGCAGCTTCTGGGCCCAGCTGGGCATAGCCCTGACCAGGGACAACCGCCACTTTTATAACCAGAACTTCTGCCAGGGCCCAACGGCCGAATAGCCCTGAGCCGCGTTTATGCTCAGCCCTCCACTCTTACGTGCCTTGCCTCTCTCACCTTGCTCTACAGCTTCACAGCTGTGCCTACCCTGCCACCACTGAGACCCCTCCCCGACCTGCCGCAGAGCAGGCTCTCAATAAATGCTGCTGGAGGCCAGATGGCTAATCTTGAACTCACTGGGGGTGTGGGTGGGAAGAGGGAGGGGAGAATTCTCCAGGCCTCCATAAAATGAGGAGGAACGAGGGGTGATTGGGGCAAAATTGCCATAAAGACAACACAAAGGGCTTGGTGCCTGTGGCTCAACGGGCTAAGGCGCCAGCCATGTACAACTGAGCTGGCGGGTTCGAGTCCAGCCCGGGCCCGCCAAACGACAATGACGGCTGCAGCCAAAAAATGGCCGGGCGTTGTGGCAGGCGCCTGTAGTCCCAGCTATTTGGGAGGCAGAGGCAGGAGACTCGCTTGAGCCCAGGAATTGGTGGTTGCTGTGTGCTGTTATGCCACGGCAATCTATCCAGGGTGACAGCTTTAGGCTATGTCTAAAAAAAAAAAAAAAAAAAAAAGACAACACACAGGTCTGCAGGGGAGGGAAGCTACTAAGGGCAGTTTCATTCACGGGCATCTTTTCAGGGGAGTCTGATGAAGGCCACTGAATGTGGTCTTTGTCCCTCCCAGAGATCAAGGACAGCTCTTCTGCCACCTTGAACCACTCCCTGAATACCTTGTTGTACCTTTCCCAAGCAGAGCCAAGCAGCCCCTGCCAGACTTGGGCCAGCACCCCTCTGTTGTACACTGATCTCAGGCATTTGCCTCCTTTGTCTTTTGGACTAAAAATGCCTTGAGGGCAGAGAACTTGCAGGCCTGGTTTATTTCTGGTCCCCAGCAAGGTCCTGAAAGGCAGCAGCTCAGGGAAATGTTCATTTCAGTATGTAAAGAAAAACATGGATTTGTGGCATGTTTGGAGGGGTGATATCACCCTCTGCTGGCCATGCCCATGACGGGCGGAGAAGGCTGGCTCCCACCCTGAGAGGAAGGCTGTGGATACATGCATCCTTGTGGCAGGGAGCTGGGCACCACGAAAGAGTCTAGGGTGAGCTCACAATCCTTCCTTTTCCACCTGAAGGCATATACTGGGTCTCTCTGTTCTGATATTGAAGGGACACCTGAGTGAGCTGCCACGTGGCTGCAAATGTGGGGGTCCCCTTCCCTGCTCTTGCTTCTCAGAGCTGATTGCACTTAGTATGGAGACACAGCCACATCCAGCCAGGGTAGAGCATGTATGCCCATTTCTATTTTTTATATACAGCATATATTTTAGGACACAGCTAGAAGCCTCGATGACCAGGGTTTGGAGAGGTCAGACTCTGTACCTAGCAAGTATGTGTAGAGCCATGAGTAGTGTTAGGCCTACAGGCCTTGAGGAGCCCTGCTCTGGGTTGGATGCCCACACCATCATAATAGCAACCAAACCTGGCCTTTGAGGAGCAAGTGAGAAATATGCAGCCTGAAAGACAGGTGACAGTTAGAACTAGGCCTGGGGCTGCAGGAGAGTTGAACTGTTTTAACTGGCCCAGGCTGATTTGAGGTCTGCTCTGCCACTGGGGTCTCTGGAGACAAGGGTTAGAACTGGCAGCAGACAGCTGATTTTGAAGCCTAATTGTGGGCAGCCCCTGAGGGGGGCTGCTTTTGCCCTCCGTCCAGGTCATAGCGTGAGAGAATTTCTTCTTTCTGACTTAAGGCGTAGTCAGAGTGTGGTGGAGTAGAGTTCCCTGTTATCTGCTCATCTGAAATACAGAAGAAAAGTCTCTCACTTACCTATCAAAGGCTGTCATACTTCCTTGGCTGATGCCTGGGGAGAAAAGAAAATAAGAGCTATCTTTTTCCCCAGGCTGGAGTCTGGGGGAGTCCCCTGAGTGGCTCTGAGGCTATTCTGGCCACAACTAATAGCAGAAGCAGGAAGCAGGAAGCAGGGCCCTGTTCTGGGAATCATATTTTGCATGTAAGAAGTACCCTGCCTCTGTCTCAGGACAGCCAAGAGTGCCCTCTGGCAGTTCCTGGTAGGATTTCTATCTGGCCACCCACCCACTCATGCTCTCAGTCTTAGTGCTTTTTGGAGCTGGGAATGTTTCCACTCAGCCAGGTTCATCTGCCCCCTGCCTAGGAGGAAGCCAATATCCAGAAATAGCAGGGTTTACAGCAGAGAGAGTTTAGTTCACATGACCTAAGTAAGAGATGGAGAAATTTCTCACATCAGCCTCCCTGAGAATTGGGGAGACAGAGTTTTTAAGGATAGTTTGACAGGCAGGGGATTAGGCAATTAGGTTTGCTAATTGGGTAAGTTTGGGGTGAAATTATAGAGGTCTGGAAATCATCTCGTTTTTCATTAGCTTCTAGGATCATAATTTGAATTGGTTTCTTGGTATGAGCTGCTGGTCTGGGCAGGTTAGCCAATCCACTGGAATGCAAGCCTGGAAGATATTTCAGAAACTACCTTTAAGGTTCCAAAAAGTGATGTTATCTAGGGAGAAAAGTTAAGAATCTTTACAACTATGGCTGAAAGTAAATAGGGAACGGTGACTATTATCAGGCAAAAAGGGGGACAGTGGCTGATGGCTGATTATTATTATTTTTAGCTAAGCCTGCTCCTTCACAGAATTTTAGAGCTCTCACTCCAGTTCTCACCTTGCATCCTTCATCAACCTGTAAGGGCAGTTTCAGGGATTCAGAAGAGCAGTCTGGAGCTGAAGCATGGGGGCTGTGGTAGTACTGTCGGTTGGACTTGGCTTGACTGAGTCTAGGGTCCATGACACTTGACTCTATGTTGTCTATGGGACCAGAGGGCAGAGCTCCGCTACCTGAGGCCCTGAAAAGACGGTCAGAGCTGGGCTTTGCTGGGGCTGGGAGGGAGGCAGCTCCCACCACAATGTAGTCAGAAAGAGTGCTCATGATGTGCTCTAGGTCCTCTCCTCCCCGTGCACACACTGCCAGCTGGGCATTGTAGCTCACACCTGTAATCCTAGCACTCTGGGAGGCCAAGGTAGGTGGGTTGCCTGAGGTCAGGTGTTTGAGACCAGCCTGAGCAAGATGAGTCTCTGTCTCTACTAAAAATAGAAAAACTGCAAAGTAGAAAAATAGCTGAGCATTGTAGCGGGCACCTGTAGTCCCAGCTACTCGGGAGGCTGAGGCAAGAGAATTGGAGGTTGCTGTGCGATGCCACGGCACTCTACTGAGGGCGATAAAGTGAGACTCTGTCTCTACAGAAAAAAAAAATAAAAATAGAAAAAGTGGCTGGGTGTTGTGGTAGGCACCTGTAGTCCCAGCTACTTGGGAGGCTGAGGCAAGAAGATCACTTGAGCCCAAGAGTTTGAAGTTGCTGTGAGCTATGACACCACAGCACTCTACCCAGTTCAACAGAGTGAGACTCTGTCTAAAAACAACAGCAGCAACAACAAAACAAAATAATAAAAAAGAACCAAAACACTACCTTGGCTCTGCAAGATCAGGAAAGAGATAGGAATCAGGTCACATTGCCTGGGCCCTCATCCCAACATTGCCATTTGGGTTGTCCTGGGCAGGTGACCTTCCCTTTAAGAGCCTCAGTTTGCTTGTTTGTAAACGGGAATGACCAGAGCTATTCTTGCATTAGTGGTAATGTGTATAAAGGTCTGAAAACCTAACAAGGCCTCAATTGTCATTATTAGGTAAGGGGATTTATGCTTATGACAATCAGCTGATATGGCTTCAGAGGGGTTTTTTTGAGACAGAGTCTCAAGATGTTGCCCTAGGTAGAGTGCCATGGAGTCATAGCTCACAGCAACCTCCAACTCTTGGACTTAAGCAATCCTCTTGCCTCAGTTTTTCTATTTTTAGTAGAGACGGGGGTCTTGCTTTTGCTCAGGCTGGTCTCGAACCTGTAAGCTCAAGTAATCCACCCGCCTCGGCCTCCCAGAGTGCTAGGATTATAGGCATCAGCCACCGAGCTTGGCCATGGCTTCAGTATTTATCTCTCCTCCCAGAGAATGATCTTCCTGGGCCAGGGATCCCTACCTAGAGCACCGACAGGTTCAGATGTGGTTGAATCAAAGGCACAGGAAGCTGGGGACAGCAGCTCTCCTTGGGAGCAGGACGAGGGCTGCTGGGAAAGTCCACAGACATGCTGTGACCCCCTCTTGATGGAGAGTAGCGGGTACTATACAAGCAGAGGTCTGGCCACAAGACTGAGGAAAACCTAATAAAAGGAAAACTTCAACGTAGGACTGTCCATCTACTAAGATTTCAGAATACAACGCATTCTTTCCCTCTAAGACACTTTATTTATATATTTATTTATTTTTAATTTATTATTTTTTTTTTGTAGAGACAGAGTCTCATTTTATTGCCCTCGGTAGAGTGCTGTGGCATCACACAGCTCATAGCAACCTCCAACTCCTGGGCTTAGGGAATTCTCTTGCCTCAGCCTCCCGAGTAGCTGGGACTACAGGTGCCCACCACAACGCCCAGCTGTTTTTTTATTTTGCAGTTTGGCCAGTGCCTGC
>CAUYRH010033226.1:0-15615 GCA_963574655.1 Perodicticus potto | reverse complement strand
TGCAAGAAATTCAGCATAGGGCTCATTTGCCCCTTGCAGAACTTTTGTAAAGAACTCTCCTTCTCCAGGCTCATCATGTTGGGCCCAAGCATACATGCAAACATCTCCAACTTGGAGAAATACTAAGTCAGGCAGAGTGAGTTGCTGCTCACGCCGATGGTATACTCTGGTTCCAGTGAACTGATCATAGGCAATATTTGGATCTTTCTCATGTCGCTTACTTACTGGCTTCACTTCTCCACCAGGCGCAAAATTGTAAATACTTAAGATTGGTGATCGGAGGTCCGGTAGGCAGTCCGACCAGGTTCGGTCCAGCCGAATATCCTGATCGCTGGCGCCAGATGTTGCTGCCACCCAGCCCCCCTGATCAATGATGCAGAGGCAGCACAGCAGGCTGAACGATTGATGACTGAAGCTCACTCAGGCATTACAGCCAGCTTATCTATTTTTTATTGTTTTATTTCATATTAATGTGAGGGCACATATGATTGGGTTACATTGTTTACATCTGTAAGGTCAAGGTCCAGTTGTAGTTGTGTCCTTCACCCAGGACCCTGCTGTACACCCTACATTGTATCATTAGGTGGAAACTCCTGTCCTCCCTCCTCCCTTCTTGAATGTAACTGTGTTTTTCTTTGTTATGGGGCTGTAGTTGTTGGTGTACTAGCTTCACCTTAGTATTGAGTACATGGAATACTTGCTCTTCCATTTTTGTGATACTTAGGAGAATGTTCTCCAAATCCTTCCAGGTAAATATGAAAGGTACAAAGTCTCCATCTTTTTAATGGCTGAATAGTATTTGCTGTATACATATACCACAGCTTGTTAATCCATTCATGGGTGGAGGCACTTGGGTTGTTTCCACTTCCTTGCAATTGTGAATTGAGCTGCTATAATATTTGAATGAAAATGTATTTATGGTAAAATCATATTTTTTTATTTTGGGTAGGTATTTAGTAACAGGATTGTAGGATCAAATGGAAGGTCTACTTTTAGTTCTTTGAGGAGTCTTTAAGGATTTATTTTTAATGTTTGAAAAATTCTTAAAGCAGTTCCTACCACATTGTAAACACTATAAAGGTGTTTGTTAAATGAGAAAGTTAAATAAGGGAGCAAAGATACAAACTTTTTCAAGGACTGATAGGTATTAGCAAATTACTTTCCAGAAAGATGCTACCAATTTATACTCTTTAGAGTGGCATATAAGTGGAGTACCGGTCTTCCTGCCCCCATGGAATAGTGGTTAAGAGTATGGAAGATCAGATTACCTTACCTCAGAATCTGGCTCTACTGTCCAGCTGCTGTGTTATCTTGGGACGGTTACCTGACCATGCTAAGCTTCAGGTTTCTCTTCTGTAAAATGGAGGTGATAGTAAATATCTACCTCATTGGACTGTAAAGAGGCAGAGATGAGACTATGTAAATAAAGTGCTTACTGTGGTGCCTTGAGTGAAGCAAGGGATTAGTAAATGCTCTTAGTCTATGTTGACAGCCCCTTTATTTTAAAGGTGAGGAAAATTAGCAACAGAAAGTATGGCATCCATGTCTGAAACACTAAGGTAACAGATCAAAATGACACAAGAAATCAAGTGAGAATAAGGAAATATCTGGTTCTAAGCGATACACTTTTTTGCCTAGCCATCCAATATGGATTTTTAAAAAACCAGAGAGGATAAAGGGTAAGATCACACTTGTGGTGCATATTTGAAGGGTCAGGAGAAAACTTCTAAATATGGATCAAAAATGTTTTCACATAGTAAAGGAGAAAATCTCATGAATGTTATGTCAATCAGGTTGATGAAAATATCTCAGATTGTATGTGAAACCCGCACACTGTACCCCATGATTGAATTATTGTACACAGCTACGATTCAATAAAAAAATAAAATAAAAAACCAGATAGGATGCCTTCCTTTGTGTAGTGCTTAGCATACACTAATTAGTGCTGGGGACAGTGGAACTGGAACTTGCCAGTGTGAGTGTGGAAGGGACGGAACTTCATCCTGGGGGAAAGAAGCAAGAACAGGTGATTCTATGAGGAGCATTAATAATTGTCTATGTTGTTCATGTATCTAAAGAGAACAATCTGTTGCCCAAGTACCAAGTGTGGAACGAGGGACTATGCTTAAATAGGACAGTAAGAGTTGTATTAGTTATTCTACACAAAACAATAACAAAAACAACAAAAACCACCCAACGAGGAACATAATTTTATAGATAAAATTGACTGAGGATACTTGAGTAGATAGACTGAGACTAGGTGCTGTCCTATTCCTATTGGGCACCATGGTCAGCCTTCTGTGTAGTTAACAACAGGGTCTGTCAGAGGATACCTACTATACCAATGGCTGGAAAGATACAAGGACCAGGCATTATTCATGTTGAGCCAATTTTGTTATTTTTTTCAAGTATAGGCAAGACTGTTAGGAAAGTATACAACTGTTTATGTCCATGGAGAATAGAATGGTAGGAAGTAAATTTCAAGCTGCAGCATGAAAGATTTAAGTTAAAATGACTTTTAAAAAATTATTTGCAGTATGGACTGAAAAACACTGCAAACGATTACCAAGGAAAGCTATACAAGTTCTTCAGAAACATTTAAAACAGGACATTTTTATATTTGTTTCAAATTATTTTAGTGGGTCTTAACTAAAGGCAGGAGAATAGGCTAGGTAGACTCTCAAGGTTCCCTTTTATGATTCGATGATTAAAAAAAAAAAAAACTTGATCCTATAAAGATTGCTCTGGTTTCTTTTCTATTGCAGCTACCCAAGGAACAGTTGTTGCCTTGACAACATGGGACATTCTTAGGTTCCTCATATGCTAATAGGAAAACGGCCAATTTTCTTGTTCATAAAAGAAAACTGTTGGTTAAAGTGTGCATGTCTTTCTCCCTCTGTCTTTCACCCTGTCCCTCTCTCCTTTTTCTCTCTCTCTTCTCTACTATTTCCACCTACCCTTTAATGAACCTTAGTGAGAGGCAGAATTAAAAGAAAATATAAAGGGCTACAATAATTTGTACCTTCAGAAATCTTCACGGAAACTTAAGAAACTCATTCACGAAGGAGTTTAGAGTAAGATAATGACATGGGAATAACAAGCAATCAGCATTCAATGTGGAGAGAAGGAAAACAATGGTTAGCATAAAATTCTTAGTCCACAATAGGACGTGGGCAGACACACTGAACAGATTCCCAGAGGAAGGGACCTGTGCACTTTCACAGATGTCTCAACATGGGATGGCATCTCTAGACAGTGTTTAAACAACTACTTCTAACTATCTAGGTGCAAAACATACAGACATCCACTTGTGAATAAACTGACTAGACTGTATACAGATCGAGCTTTACATAGAACCCATGTGACTAACATCACAGAATATAGCAGAGTGCCAATTATTTCTACACACAATTCGCTAAAGTAATAAGCAACAATTAGTCCCCCAGGACAAGAGACCTGGAATAATCCCTGCTTTCTCCTTTGCTATTTGAAATGTAGCCAAATGCAAGCTAAGAAACAGACTGACAGCTGTTAAAAAGTGCTTTGAGTAAACTTACCCACATATTATGTGCAGAGCTATAGCTCACAGAATAAAAGCAAGCCACCTCTCTGCAGTGTCTCTTAAAGCCTCAACTGTAAAAAAGCCAACTGTCTTAGCGCAGTGGAGGGGTGCTTTTTTTTCTCCATACAGCAGCATGGAAGTTTCAAGCTCCAGTCTCCTGTCAGCCTTGTTTTGTGCTGTGCTCTCGTGGGGGGTGTGTACAATATCACGACACACGCACATTTCCTTGTATCTTACTCTACATTTTTCTATATAGTAGTTACATGGTGGGTATGTTTTCTTGTTCACTGTTTTTACTACTCCTCATTACCTGTAACGATTCTTTTTTTGGCTTATTATTGTTGTTGAAAAACAGCATTTTTCTTCTAATGATAAGAGTAATTCACTGTAAAGGATAAGAAAAAAGTTCAGGAAAGAGCAAAAAAGGAAATGAAAGACTTACTTTTGTCTCTGCTGAAGGCAAAGAGAGCCATGGCTGGTGTTTCTTTTTCTAACTATCAATACAGTGTAAGATTCAGGGTGCAGACTTTCTGCCATTTTTCTTTCCTATTTTCTGCATGTCTCCTGTGGACCCTGGAGAATCAGAACACTCGGATGATGTATGCAAACGTGCAGTACCCTAGGGATTAATGTATGCTTTGATGCCTTAAACTAAAGAGTGCGGTTGTCAGGCATACTGGAGAAAATGCAGGCATTTGAAAGCTAGGTAAAATGCATTTGTACTTTACAAGGTAATCTTAAGGAGGTCTTGAAAGCTTTGCTATTTGTGGCACAATGTTCCTGGCAGATTCAAGGGCTTGGCTTCTTCCCGCCCAAGCCCACTGGCCCCTGATATTTCCCACAGGAGACCAGCCTCCTGGTTGGCTCCATTTCTAGATGGTCATAAAGTCTCACCTTCTGCCTCTTTTCTCTCCCCTAGTTTACATCCTCATTACTCTTTTTCCTTTCATCTGTCCTATTGAAGTTATTCAGTTTATCCCTATAGTCTACAAGAAAATAACTTTGTGCTTTGGTACTTTTTCACTTTTCTGCCTCATCTCCTGTCACTCTCCCAGGCAAATGCCACCCCAGAAAAGTCACCTCATGAGCAGCAATTCCCTGTGAACTTGCAGTTTCCTGTGAAGCCCCTCTCTCCCTCTTTCCCCAGCTAAGCTCAGGATTTTCCACATTGCCTTTTATTGTCACTCCCTCTACCTGTAGAGCTCTGTCACTTCAACTTTTCAGAGGAAACCCTTGCATCTGTATGGGGTAAGAAAGAGCCTTTTCTTCCTGAATGGCTTCTCTGTCCTTACCCCCTCCTCCTACCGGAGATGGAGACGCAGACGGTGAACCTGACAGCATCGCCATGGTGTGCATTTGCTCTGCTTTAGTCAATATAACAAAAGTTCTGGAAGGCAGTGTTCCAGTTCTTTTTGTTCAGGACACATGTCCCCACAATTCATTACAGAGAGCTTGTTACCCACTATTGTACTCAATGACTATTAATACAATGAATTGGCAGGCTGGGCATGGTGGCTCACACCCGTAATCCTAGTATTCGGGGAGGCCGAGGTGGGCGGATCATCTGAGCTCACGAGTTCGAGACCAGCCTGAGCCCGAGTGAGACCTCGTCTCTAAAAATAGTCTGGCATTGTGGCGGGCGCGTGTAGTCCCCACTGCCTGGGAGGCTGAGGGAAGAGGATTGCTTGTGCCCAAGAGTTCAAAGTGACACCACAGCACTCTACCAAGGGCGACAAAGTGAGACTCTGTCTCAAAAAACCAAACCAAACCAAAACAAAACGATGAATGAACAAATGTCTGCTGTGCGCCTAACTGGGGGAGCCCGTGCTAAGTAAACTAAGTACCTCTGAATTACCTCACTTACAGTGTAATAGAAAACCTGGAGAAATAGAAAGCTTGATAAGTGCTATGACAGTGAAAATATGAAGCTGGGGGGTAGTTAGAGAAGGTTGACATGAGCAGGACAAAGGTGGGAACAAATGTGAAGGCTTGAAAGTGAGAAAGAAGTTGGAGAAAAGAAAACATTTAATTGGAGTAGAATGTCCCATGTAAGGTCTTAAAGGAAAGTGAAAGATGGGCCGTGGAGGACACCGGGGCCAGTTCAGAAGGGCCCCGTCAGCCACATTGGGGGACCACGGAGAGCCATGGAGGAGTTTTCATGGGGAGGGGTAGGTTCTGAGATTTGAGGTTTAGGAAAACCACTTGGCAGAGGTGTGGGGTTGGAATCAGAGAGATCACTTAGAAGATGAGGAGACAGGTTAGGAGGCAGTTTCATGGTCAGTTCTCCACTTGCTGATAAACTACTTGAGGGAAAGGATAATTATTTTTTCAATGTTGTAAATTAAGGGTTTAGCTCACTGTCTTATGCAATTTTTTTTATAAATGAAAAACTCCACTTTTGCCAATTATTCCTCAAAGAAGAAAGAATAAAAATAGCCACTTCCTGTAGATAGCTGTGCCCTTTCTCGCCTCATCTAGTCATTGGTCAGCATCCCTGCCTCGAAGCAAGCTAGTTACACAGAGGAGATCTTAGCAGCACCCTCTCTGACCCCTGCCTTGAGATGCTTAAGTTAACTTATATCCCTAGCCTTGCCTCTATTACAATTGAGCATTCAAATTATATATTTTTTGTCTTTTTCATTAAGATGACATTCCCTGCATTAAGACCATGTGCCTTTTCTATGCTGCACAACATATCTAGAAATAACCAGTTCAATCCTGCTTTCTTGAGTTTGTTTAAGGTAAAAGCGTTAACAAAGGTATGAATGAAGGAAAGCAGTCATCTGAAAGTTTTCTTCTGACTTCCCTGTATTTGTATTGGATCCTAATCTTTAAATGGGTATAGTTCATAAAGGAAAACCATTTTACTGAGCCTTTCTTTGGTCAGAAGATTGTGAATACCTGCCTTATGTATAGCTTTCATGAGTGACCATAACTCCGTTTTCTTTTGATACATGAAAGAAGTAAAATAATTTTCAAAGAAAATGTGAAACAACTTCATGAAATTGTGTCATAGTTAAATAAATCAAAATTTAACACATGAAATTAATACAGTAATGAAAAATTTCTAATTTTCATATCAGTATTTGATTTCACCCTTATCCTTGATTCGTAATATAATGACACTTTCAAAACATTTTGAATATGAGAGCAGATAGCATGTTATGGATCTAAAAGATAAAAGAAGGCAAAAATGGATAACTTCTGACTTAGATTATACGTCAAGTTTAGTTGCTATATTTAGAATAAATAAGTAACATAAATTAATTGTAAGTTGCTGGATGCTATGGGTTATTTGTAGTGATACCTAAATATAGTCCCTACTTTTCTAAAACCTTCTGTCTTTAATGATTAATGAAGATACAGTAATTTATATGGTTACCTTAATCCCTAATTCAACAAACATCATGTTTATAAATTTTCATACACCTAAGTTTTTACAAATATATCTCATCTTTTTAAAGGGCTAATTTACATGTCAATCTATCCATTTCAGTCCTAAATTTAAACTTTCATTGTTAATTATAATCATTATTATATTTACCTTACAATAATAGTAACTAACACTGTTTAGAAGGATAAGAGGAACTATGGTCTTGCATCCGGACATTTATAGTGAACCAACACAGAGTTGCGTATGAGGTTAAAGATTTTGTCATTTTAGAGGGAGAAGGAGCTGAATAAAAAAATGTTAATAGATTGTTGGGTTAGGTTGGTATTTGGTCCACAATTACATCTGGGTGTTTTCTCTTAAGTAGATCTTTAACTCTCTTCCTGGAGACTTTGGCTCAGATGTTAGGAATAATGATCTTCATTATAATAGTAGACCTTGATGAGAGTTCTGGCTCAAAAAAAAAGAAGGAAACCAAAAATGAAAAGAAAAAGATAAAGCACTTGTGGTACTTTACATCTACAGACATGTAGCACCATCTACTGGATTAGAGTAAATTAATAAAATCAGCAAGATACATTTTTCCACTACCAAAAGTGTAGACCTCTGAATATCAAAGCTTCTTAAGGTATTGGTTAAGCAAATTCTTTTGAGTTTTAGGATTGTTTTACATATTGGTGAGAATATTTTGATGTAAAGGGCTTTCTTTTATTCTGTGTCCTGGGTTCTAGGAAATAGTCACAGAAAATTGTTAGCTGTTATTTAAAGTCACCCATTTATAAGGCACCTGTGGCTCACTGAGTAGGGTGCTGGCTCCACATATGGCGGGTTCGAACCTGGCCCTGGCCAAACAGCAACAAAAAAATAGCCAGGCATTGTGGCAGACACCTGTAGTCCCAGCTACTCAGGAGGCTGAGGTAAGAGAATCACCTAAGTCCAAGAGCTGGAGGTTGCTGTGAGCTATGATGCCACAACACTCTACTGAGGGCGACAAAGTGAGACTGTGTTCAAAAATAAATAAATATATATAATTAATATAAAGTAGCCCATTTATATATAATATATATAAAGTAGCCCATTTATAGTGATCAATTAGATATACACACACATCCCGCACTGTACCCAACTTAATTACATAATAACACACTTACGTATACTATTGTTCCTAACTAAATTACATATTTTTTAAGCTACATAATATTTTTAACAAGGCAATGGTTTGTTATGGACAAAATAAATTTTGTGAATGTGTATTTCTCAGAAAGGGATATTAGAAAGTCTGTAACTAGGCTTGGCACCTGTGGCTCAACGGGCTGAGGCACCAGCCACGTACATCTGAGCTGGCGGGTTCAAATCCAGCCTGGGCCCGCCAATCAACAATGATGGCTGCAACCAAAAAATGGCCAGGCATTGTGGCGGGCGCCTGTAGTCCCAGCCGCTTGGGAGGCGGAGGCAGGAGACTCGCTTGAGCCCAGGAATTGGAGGTTGCTGTGAGCTGTGATGCCACGGCACTCTAGTCAGGGTGACAGCTTGAGTCTTTGTCTCAAAAAAAAAAAAAAAGAAAGTATGTAACTAGACAAGTCTTTCCCCTACTGTTCTTCTGCTTTAGAGGAATATTTTTAAACAATATAGTGATAGCTGAATGATACTTCGCAGTATACGCATACCACAATGAATTAATCCATTTATGTACTGATGGGCACGTGGATTGTTTCCACAACTGTGTGATTGTGAATAGTGCTGCTATAAACATTCAAGTGAAAGTTGTCTTTTTTATAAAATAACTCTTTTTACTTTGGGTAAATACCTAGTAGTGAGACTGCTGGATCAAGTGGTAAGTCTACTTTTAGTTCTTTAAAATATGTACATCCTGCTTTCCTCTGTCCTAATTTACAGGCCCACCAGTGGTAAATGAGTGTTCCTATCTCTCCATGGCCACACTACTACCTGTTGCTCTGGGACTTTTTGATGTGAGCCGTTCTCACTGGTGTTAGGTGATCTTTCACTGTGATTTAGATTTGCATTTCCTTGATGATTAGAGATGGTGAGCATTTTTCATGTGTTTGTAGTCTTCTAGACTATCTTCATTTGGTAAGCTTCCGTTCATGTCGTTTGCCCACTTTTTAATGAGGTTAATTGATTTTTTTTCTTGCTGATTTGCTCAAGTTCTTTGTAGGTTCTGGTGAAGAGACCTTTATTGGATGTATAGGATGCAAGTATTTTTTCCCATTCTGTAGGTTGTCTGTTTACCGATTGTGTCCTTGGCTCTGCAGAAACTTTTAATTTGATCATGTCCCATTTGTTTATTTTTATTGTGGATGTGATTACCATTGAGGTCTTCCTTATAAATTCCTTCCCTAGGATGATGTCTAAAAGAGTTTTTCTAACACTTTCGTCTGTAATTCTTACAGTTTTATCTCTTAGATTTAAGACTTTTACCCATTGTGAATTAATTGTGTGAGTGGTAAGTGGTACCAATCCTGTTTCAGGTTTTTTTTTTTTTTTGAGAAAGAGTCTCACTATGTCACCTTCAATAGAGTGCAGTGGCGTCACAGCTCACAGCAACCTCAAACTCTTGGGCTTGGCGTGATTCTCTTGCCTCAGCCTCCCAAGTAGATGGGACTACAGGGCTCACCAGAATGCTCACCTATTTTTTGTTGGTGTTGTTCTAGTTGTCATTGTTGTTTAGCAGGCCTGGGCCAGGTTCTAAGTCCGTGAGAACAATTCATTCCTTAATTATTAATTTAGCAAGTATTAATCAAGAGATTGCTATGTATCAGGAACAATGATAAAAACATTAAAAAAAGCAACAGGCAGTTCAGAAATTTTGTGTAATATTGGTTTTAAGTTCAATGTTCTTTTTTTTTTTTTTTGACACAGAGTCTCACAACGTCACCCAGGGTAGAGTACTGTGGCATCACTGCTCACAGCAACCTCAAACTCTTGGGCTTAAGCGAGTCTCTTGTCTCAGCCTCCCAGTAGCTGGGACTACTGGCACCTGCCACAATGCCCGGCTATTTTCCTATTGCAGTTGTAATTGTTGTTTGGCTGGCTTGGGCCTGACTCGAACCTTCCAGCCTTAGTGCATGTGGCTGGCGCTGTAACCACTCTGCTACAGGCACTGAGCCAAAATCAATGTTCTTTTGTAAGGACTTACATCCACTTCTTCCATTAGCAGTGCTCAGCAGAACAGCCAATTATCTGATACAGCCTCGTGAAATATACAAGTTTCCAAAATGCTTAGAAACTGGTCAAGATAGCCACCACTAAAAACACACTTTTTGTAAGTAAGGAAAATGTGAAACAGGACAACTATAGGAGTCCCCAAATATTCTTCCTATGAGATTTATTTCATTATCCAAGTTAATGCTGATTTCATTATGTATTGTAATAAAACGTATTCCTTAGGAGGCCGTGACTACCAATCAGTAGAAGTGTAAAAGCACTCACTGCATGCTGCCAATGCACATCTTATAGCGAGTAGTGGTCTTGGAGGTTTCTTCTTTTTTTATTAAGACAGAGTCTCATTCTGTTCCCTGGCTAAAGTGCCATGGACTCAGCCTAGCTGACAACAATCTCAAACTCCTAAGCTGAAGTTATTCTCCTGCCTCAGCCTTCCGAGTAGCTGAGACTACAGGCACTCACCAAAATGCCCAGCTTATTTTTCTATTTTTAGGGGAGACAGGGTCTCACTTTGCTCAGGCTGGTCTCGAACTCCTGAGCTCAGCAATATTTCTGCCTCGGCCTCCTAGAGTGTTAGGATTATAGGCATGAGCCATAGTATCCTGCCTTGGAGGTTTCTTCTAATTCCAAATATAAATGCTCTGAATCTACTCATATGACTAGCCTATGTTAAGAGTCGAGTACATAAAAGAATAAATCTGAATAAATGGGAACATTTATCATATTCTTTGATTGGACAGTTCTTCTTCAATTATTCTGTATATTCCAGGAAGGTTTTTGTTTTTGTTTTTGTTTTGTTTTTGAGAGCAAGTGACTTACTCAGTCACCCTAGGCAGAGTGTCACAGCATCATCACAGCTCACAGCAACTGGAAACTCTTGGACTCAAGTGATCCTCTTGCCTCAGCCCCACAAGTAGCTGGGACTACAGGTGCCTGCCATAACACCCAGTTAGCTAGTTTTTTTCCTTTTTGTTTGTTTGTTTTCTGTTATTAGTAGAGAGAGGGTCTCACTTTTGCTCAGGCTGGTCTTGAACTCCAGAGCTCAAGCAATCTGCCAGCCACTGTCTCCCACAGTGCTAGGATTATAGGTGTGAGCCACCACAACCACCTATATTGAAGGAAATTTTAATGAAAAGTCCCAGGGCCCTTAAAAAAACTTGAAACTTGATTCCAAAGTTCCAAAGTTCATTCGGAAGTGTGTGAACAGGCAGAAGAATAGTTGTGATGGTGGAGCTAGATAGTACGTTTGGCCCTACCATACCAAATAGCTATGCTACTCAGAGAGTGTGGCACCTGTGTAGAGATAAATGAATCATTGAAATACTAGACATCTGGAAACATATGTTTCCATATATGAGAATTTAATATAAAAAAGGACAGATGCCAAACCAAAGGAGAGAGGTAGAGTATTTAGTAAATGGTCTCGATATTTGTTTTAGAAAAAAGTCATGAATTAAATTTCATGTGCATTAAAAACTTTCATGTAGAATACTATGTAATTATGAAAGTATTAGAAAAAATTATTGAAGAACTTTTTTTATTTCCTTGCTTAGTTTTATTTCTTTGAGTTTTTTGTTGTTGTTGTTAAGATAGAGTTCCACCTTATGCCCTGAGCAGAGTGCAATGGCATCATAGCTCCCTGCAACCTCAGACTTGGTCTGTGGGCATCCTGCTGCCTCAGCCTTTGGAAGCCACTGGGATTACAGGTGCCCACTGCGGCACCCAGCAGAGTTTTTCATTTTTGTAGGAGTCAGGGCCTCACTCTCACTCAGGGAAGTCTCGAACTCCTGAGCTCAAGCACTTCTCCTCCTCAGCCTCCCACAGTGCTGGAATTACAGGTGTGAACCACTGGGCCCAGCTAAAGAACTTTTTTTATGGTCTTCTAGGAAAGGCACAAAACATAAAAATCATCAAAGAGATTGACAGATACAACTATATAAGGAAGTAAAACTCTTCTTCCTGTGTCTTTTCTCACAGCACATTTTTTATTGAGCACTGTCATGCTTCAGGCATTGCTCTGGTTTTTGAATATATAGTGAACAAAATGAATGTGGTTTCTACTGTTATGCAGCTTATAATCTAGTGGCCAAGACAGAAAACAAATAAGCAAATGAAAACATAATTACTAATTATGTTGACTTGTTTGAAAGTAATTACTAAATGTAAAAAGGTTGCCATGAAAGAAAATAACAGGGAAAAACTGTATTGGATTAAATAAGCAGGAAAGTCTTCTCTGAGTTTATATGTAACTGAAGACTAAGGAACCCAAGAATGAAGTAGAACTAACCATTGGGAAAGAAAAACATTCCAGGCAGTGGAACCAGCATGTCTGAAGACCTTGATGTTGGCAGACTTCTTGGCTTTTTGAGGCTCTGAAAATTAATTTTTAAAAGCAACTGGGGGGAGGGGCAAGATGGCCGACTGGAAGCAGCTTCCGACAGAGGCTCCTGTCCAAAAGGAAAGATAACCTCCAGAAACTGCCCAATTGAGCTGAAGACTGGGAGCCCAGCCGAGAGAGAGAGAAGTGATAACTGCAGGTCACCCCTGAGGCAAGCTGTGACATCCAGAAACCAAGCTTCAGGCAGAAAAACTGAACTGAAGTTTTCCACCATTCTGAACTCCCAGGACTCCCTTTCCCCCTTACCTGATGCACCAGAAGCCTGACCTCTGCTGACACTGAGGGAGGAGGACTTGAGCAGTGCCCAACCTCCCCATCTGCTGGACCAGGCGGCCTGCCAGGTAAGAGACTCTGGGGACCCACCAAGCCCCCACCAGTCCCCAGGCCAGGGACACTGCCAGGACCCCTGCACAGCTCCGATCCATGCCCCACCGGCCTCAGCCTGCCACCCACGGTGACCAGGAACTCTGCCAGCACCCCTGCCGGGCCTTGGCCCATGCCAGTAGCAGCCAGAAACTCCACCGGAACTCCCACACCCTGATTTGCACCCTGCCGGGCCTTAGCCCACTGCCAGCAGGGACCAGGAAGTCCACCAGGACTCCCACGTGGTGCCGATCTGTGTCCCGCCCAGCCTCAGCCTTCTGCCCGCTGAGATCCCTGCCTGACTCCAACCCTTGCCCCAGGCCTGCTACCCACAGTGGCCAGGAACTCCACTCCACCAGGACCCCCACGTGGCCCTAATTGGTACCCTGCCAGGCCTTGACCTGCCACCAGCAGCGGACAGGAAGTCTGGGGGGCTCCCTCCTGGCCCCGATCTGTGCCCTGCCTGGCCTCAGCCTGCCACCCAGCTCTGATCCGTGCCCAAGGCCCGCTTCCCACAGCAGCCAGGAACTCCACTCCACTCCACTGGGACCCCTGCGTGGCCCCAATTGGCACCCTGCTAGGCCTTGGCCCACTGCCAGCAGTGGCCAGGAACTCTGCTGGGACTTCTGTGGCCCTGCTTGGCACCCCACCAGGCCTGGGCCCCTTGGGAACAGCTGCCAGGAAGTCCTCTGGGACTCCTGTGTGTCCCTGATTGGTGGCCCGCAGCCAGCAGCGGCCAAGAAGTCCGCCAGGGCTCCCTCCAGGCGCTGATCTGTGCCCCTCCTGGCCTTGGCCTGCCCAGTTCCAATCCATGCCCTAGGCCCACTCCCCACAGCGGCTAGGAACTCCAATCTGCCAAGAATCCCATGAGGCCCTGATTGGCACCCCCCTGGACCTTGGCCCATCACCAGCAGTGGCCAAGAACTCGACCAGGACTCCTGCATGGCCCAGTTGGCACTCCACGGGGCCTTGGCCCACCACTGATCTTTGCCCCATGCCCACAGCTCTCCTCCAGAGCCATTCCCCCAGCCAGAGACTGCTGGAGACACA
Source organism: Perodicticus potto (assembly GCA_963574655.1). Lineage (NCBI taxonomy): Eukaryota > Metazoa > Chordata > Mammalia > Primates > Lorisidae > Perodicticus > Perodicticus potto. Next base: position 1,668 of record CAUYRH010033226.1, on the reverse strand, counting down.
AGCTCCCTTTGCAAAGGCCACTGGGTGCCCCATCCCACACCCTGCTGCTTGATCTGGGTGTGCCACACTCTGGATCTGCTCCCGCAGCCAGAACTCCCTGGGTGAGGCAGTCCCAGAGGAGCTACCCAGGGTCACTCCCTACAAAGTCCAGCAACAACAGAGTGATCCTGCGGGGGTCTGATCTGGGAGAGAAACCTCCCCAACTCTGAGGATGGTCATAGGCAACAGTGAAAAATAATTATGAGGCAGAATCAACAGAAAAACTCTGGCAATATGAATAATCAGAGTAGATCAACTCCCCCAAGGAACAACAAGGTAGATACAGCACAAGATCCCTTGCATAAACAAATGCCTGAGATGTCAGAAATCGAATTCAGAGTCTGGATCACAAATAAGATCAGCAGAATGGAGGAAAAGATGGAATTAGAATTTCAGGCAGTAATCCAAAAGATGACCCAAAAAATGTTTCAAGAATTCAACGAATTCAAAGACAAAATGACCAAAGATTTTGACACATTGAGATAAGAAATTGCAGCCAGCAAAGATCTGAGAAATACAGTAGAATCCCTCAGTAACAGAATGGAGCAAGCAGAAGAAAGGACTTCTGACATGGAAGACAAAGCTTTTGAATGTTCCCAAACTTCCAAAGAGGAAGATAAATGGAAGGCAAAAACAGATCATTCTCTCAGACAGCTCTGGGATAAGCGAAGAAAACCAATATTTGCCGTATAGGGTTACCTGAAAAAGAAGAAGTGGTGTCACAAGGCACAGAGTCTCTTCTTTATGAGATTATGAAAGAGAACTTTCCAGACGTGCCAAGAGGTTCTGAAATTCAGATAGCAGACAGTTTCAGAACCCCAGCACAACACAACCCGAATAAGACATCCCCCAGGCACATCATTATTAACTTCACTAAACTTAATATGAAGGAGAAAATTCTGAAAGAAGCCAGACGTAAGAAATCAATTACCTATGAGGGGAAGAATATTAGAATAACTGCAGATCTCTCTGATCAAACCTTTCAAGCTAGAAGAGAATGGTCATCGACTTTTAATCTCCTAAAACAAAAGAACTTTCAACCCAGGATCCTGTATTCACCCAAACTGAGTTTCATTTACGATGGAGAAATTAAATACTTTGAAGACATCCACATGTTGAAGAAAATTGCTGTAACTAAACCAGCTCTCCAGGATATTCTCAGACCTATCCTCCATAATGACCAGCGTAATCCTCCACCACAAAAGTAAACTCACCCAGAAACTTTTTATCAAATTTCAACTTTCACAGTGATGAAAGGATTAAAAATGTCCACTGGACTTTCCAAAGATTTATCATTGTTTTCATTTAATGTTAATGGTTTAAATTGTCCTCTAAAGAGGCATAGGTTGGCTGAATGGATACAAAAACTCAGGCTAGATATCCGCTGCATACAAGAATCTCATCTTACCTTAAAAGATAAATTTAGACTCAAGGTGAAGGAATGGTCATCTATATTCCAGGCAAATGGAAAACAGAAAAAAAGCAGGTGTTGCAATCTTATTTGCAGATACAATAAGCTTTAAACCAACCAAAGTAAAGAAGGATAAAGACGGACATTTCATATTTGTTAAAGGTATTACTCAATATGATGAGATTTCAGTTATTAATATTTATGCACCCAACCAGAAT
>CAUYRH010033224.1:0-24209 GCA_963574655.1 Perodicticus potto | reverse complement strand
TGAGAAAATATCATGAATGTTACATTAATCAGGTGGATAAAAATATCTCCGATTATATGGGAAGCCCGCACACTGTACTCCAAGCCTGAATCATTGTACACAGTTATGACTCAATAAAAAATAATTAAAAAAAAAAAAAAGAATTTTGAAAGTAAATCATCGATTATCTGATTTTGTACTGGACAAATTTAGCAAGTTACTAAGTCATATCATTAAAGTGGGTATACCTCAATTACACATGTATGTCACCTGATGTCCAAATCTTGAAGTTTCTCATAGCAGATTGTGAGTCATCTAGACAGAAAATAAATGAATCCCTCCCAGCAACACCAGTAAGCTGAAACTTACCTGGGTGAATCGGAAAAGATGTCAGTGTTAACTGTCTTTCTTTCTTGAAAGTGAAATAATGGACCATAATACAGTCTATCTCAAAACTTTCGTAGAAACCTACAAATAAATGTTTAGAATATGTTTCTCTCTTAATGATGTTTCTGATGAAGAAAAGTTCTTGCTGTTTGGTAAGTCCAGTTTATCCTTCTTCTCTTTTATAGTTAATGCTTTCTGTGTCCTATTTAAGGCATCCTCATATACCCCCAAATCATGCAGCTATTCTCCACTTTTTTTCTTTTAAATGATTGATAGCTTTACCCTTTGCATGTGAACTACAGGATACATATTTTCTTTTAGTATAATATAAATTAGGGATCAAGATTCATTTTGTAATGAATTCATATATCCAATGTTTTCAAATGCTTTTCATTGAAAACAGCCTATTTCCCCCACTTCTTTGCAATAGCGACATTGTTGCAAGTCAGGAGACTGACTAGATTCCTGTAAGTCTCTTTCTGAAGTGTCTATTTTACTCTATTGGTCTGCTTCTCCTCAGTCATGCTGAACTTGACATAAGCCTTAATCTCAGGTGGCATAATCCCTCTATACTTGTCCTTCTTCAGGATGAGCTTGGCTGTTTTTTCTGGATTCTATGCTTTGCGATATAAATTTGTATGTGAATTTGTTTTCACCTGCTGAAAGTTTTGAATTACACATATAATTATATTATAGAAAATAACACATAAATATTATAACATTTATAAAACTATAGATGTTATATTAAATTACATAATTCACTTTATATCATTTTAATATAATTTAAATATTGTGTATTATAGACATACACAGATATATTTTCATCTGTTAGAGTAACTTTGGTTGGATGACACTAAAGTGGTTCCTGTTTGTTTTAATTGTGCTATGTTTTCCTATACAGCACTATCTCCTGACTTTATAGACAAGTGGTTTAGAGAAAGTATGTGAATTTCTTAGTTCTTCAGTTCATTTGCTTATTTCTTTCACTGTTACACTGAAGGGCTTTTTTCCTGACATAAATGGTGCCTCTTGTTATGTTTTTCCTCTTCTAATTTTTTGGTAACATTTTGTTTGAGGATTTTCTTTAACCTCTTTTGTTTGTCCCATTACCAATAAACTTGCAAAAATGTAGTATCTTCCAAAATGCCATTTTCTCTCCCATAAATGGAATCTCAGTGAGACTGCAAGGAGGTACTAAATCCTGTACATTCTCTATGATTCTTCCCTCCAGGTATTCAGTCATATCCAGGGTTATTACCTACCTTGTCTTAATAGTGATTTCAATAGTTTTTACTGATAGTTGGGCCTTTGCTTTCTGGGAACAAAGTCAAACTGATGTTATCATGCTCCACTGCTCCCAGAGCCTGAACCACTTTCCGTTCTTCTGCCCAATTACCTCCCCACTCCACTCTGTCAAGGACTCTGGAGCCGTCTCTGCTGGTCTCCGGATGGTGTTTTGTATTTATTTTCTCAGTTATGGTAGATTGGATGTGTAGAATCCTATTTGTGCTAGAGGTGCAAGCCACAAGGGATTTTATTTGCTATCCTACTTTAGAGGAAACTTTCTGAAATGTTAGGAACAAACAGGCAGCCACCATCATCTTATGCGATTATAGAACCCATCTTTCATTCCTAAACAATTCACTCTAAAACAAATAGACAAATGGCATATCTATATAGATTTCTTGGTTTACAGTGCTTTACAATTTCACATTTGTCTTCATGGGATATGGATAATTGTATCTACCAAAGACTCCTATATATATTGTCACTGTGTTATTCTTAGAAAAGGTGGAACTCATACCCCAGAATACCTAAGGATAACCACAGAGGCTTTTAAAAATACACATTTCCCCTCGTATTTTGTATAGAATGAAGCTCAGAAATCCACATTTTTATAGAAGCCTCTATTCTGAAGCAAGAAAAGCAATGTTTTTCAACTGTTCTCATGTATTAACGTAATGAGATATCATAATCAGAGTACCCTGTAAACTATGAAATATCTTTAGACATATGAATCCAACTCTGATGAAAGAAAGAAAAAAATACCTCTTTAGGCTCAAATTTATCTGTCAAAAATATTTAGAATTTCTGCCAGCTAAGTGCTGTCTGATCTCATTCCCAGAAATGCTCCAGGCTGACAGTCTATTTTCTAAGAACTTGTTTAAGAGAGATAATGTATGATTCAGCAGTTTATGCTGTGTGTTCTGAATTCTCTGGTTTTTAGAGTTAATGATAGAAGAGTTATACGTTATATCATTTAGTATTTAGTATCTGAACAATATCCTTAATTGCGCACATGTTTTGTAGAAGTCCACCAAGATGTTATGACTTAAAAAGAATCAAAAGAGGACTTAATCAAAGAATTTCAAAGTCTTTAAGATGCAAGCTCTGTTGTAATTATAAACTTTCATAGCACTTTCTCCACTTTAAAAAAAACTGTTGTTTGTAATAAAATCCCTTTAAACTAATGAATTTTCCTTTCAGAATTTAATTTTGCTCTGAAAAATGTAGTGATCTGCCTAAATTATATAATCATTAAAAGTTAATTTACCATTTCTATATAATGATTATTTTCATGCAGTAATCTGGCTATATTTTGAAATGCTATTTTATTTCAAGAGAAGGTGGAATTTAAAGTAAGAATTTTAAAATGGTTTTTCTCTTACTTTAGTGCTCTCAATTTTAAATGCAGTATATATTTATTTATTGGGTGACACCAAATTAAATTCCATAGTTTTCTAATTAGAATATCCCCCAAATGTTGAGATATATAGTCTATGGGTCTACATAAATTATCTTTCACTTGTTAATTTAGTTCTAAAAAATATATTTAAAATGCTCTCTATGAAACATTTAAAGTAAATTATTTTTATTCCCACACTTACGACACTATTTAATTTTAGGTCTTCAGACGTAACTTGGACACATTTATTTCCTTATTAGTGTTAGAGGCACATTTGGACTTATCTATCAATTTTTCAAAACTATTGTCTCTATTTCTGATTTACTAAATTGTTTGGAAATAGTATTTTTGAATCCGCATATGATGTTATCATTTGAAATTTTATAATAGCATAATTACTTATTCACATAGCATTAGAATAATTTGTTTTTCATTTTTGTTTTTAACATTTTCTGTTGGTGTATATGGACACTTACAGATCAAATCACTTACTATATATCTTTAAAAAGGATCTTTAAAAGAATTTTTGTCTATTACTTGCAAGTGTCAGATGGTACCTACCCAAATTACTAGATCTACACTAAATTTTATTTCTTCTCCCCTCTCCCTCACACACACACACAGAGGCACATGTGCACACACACACTCACTCAATTCTTGGAGTGACCCGAACAAGTATCCAAAATGAGATTACTTAGGGTCAGGCACATATGTCATTCACAAAGAATCCTTTAAAATAAAGGAATGGTTGATTCCATCTCTTTGTTATTGTAAATTGTGCTTTGAAAAACTTTTGGGTACAGGTGTCTTTTTTCATAAAATGATTTATTTTCCTTTGGGCAGATACCCAGTTGTGGGAGTAAAATGGTTGGTCTACTTTATTTGTTTGACAACTCTCCATACTACTTTCCTTGAACCTTAAGATCTCTGCCTTGAATAAAATGGCATAGTATAATATGTGTATATGTAAGGACCAGGATATTACAATTGCACTATATTAATTGGAATATTAATTGCACGATTAATTAGAATATTAATTGCACAATTAATTCAATATTAATATTTCAATTAATATAGTGCAATTATAATATATATAATTATAACATATTATAATATATGTCCCAGCCTCAATTATAATATATATCCCAGCCTCTCTGGGATTGTCTTAACCCAGTCTCCTGGTCCCAGGCCATATGGCTCACATCCAATGATTGATGGACATGAAACTATAAGGAACAGTCATATCCTTTGAATGCAAGACAATTACAGAGGACCCTTCCAGTACCAACTCTTCCTTCATGTGGAGTCAGCTAAGGCCATAGCTCCTAAACCTTCCTTTTCCCCTCTTTTACAGATATACTAATAGACACACTGCATGCTAAATTCTTTCTCAAAGTCTTGTTTTTAGAAAATTCAAACTGTAGAAAAAAATATGTAAGACATATTTCACATACAATAGTAAGATACTACAATTATATTTAAACAAGTCTATATTATCTCAATGATAAGGACCTGACTCAGTGATGAGGAGAGTTTATGTCAGTGAATGAGTATATGTGTGCATATGTGATATAAAAGAAACAAATATATAGGTCGATGACGAAGTTAATTTTAAGCCAAATCTTAAAATTTCCCCTCTGCTTTACTAACCAAAATTCAGTTTTATTTAGAGCAACATTAATTTTCATTCCAGACAAAACATTCATTTGTCTCACCTCTTTAGAGCTAAGAAATGCCATGTAACATATTGCAGGTATATAAGATAGAGGAACATTCTGTTGTGTATCCTAAGAGGGTTCTATCTTTTTAACAAATGAAAAACGGGATTGGCACTTTCCTTTCTAGACTTCCTTCTGACTTGAGCATAGATGTGTTGTCTGGAGATGAAGCATCTGTAAGTTGAATGTGAAGGAAAAGAAAAGAAGACAAGGCTAAAAAAGATCAAAAACATAGGCCGTGAGATTACTGAGCTACTGAACCAGCTTCAGCAGCCATGTATTTCCAGACTTCCTAGTATGCATGAAAATAAATACCTTTCCTTAAAACAGAGACTTTGTATTAACTTTTAATCACAGGCTTGACTTTTATTGATTCCTTTAAGAATATATAAAAAGTACACTTTGTCATGAAATTTTTAAAAATTTTAAAGTCTATGTGCTCTGCTTCAATATATTAAGAATATACTAGAACATCAACTCTTCTTCCTCATTCTCCCACCTGGTCCACACCTCACATCAGGTGCCACAAAGGCATCTGAATTTACCTTGGTGAGCAAAGTATTGGAAAGCTTCAGGTCTTGAGGAAATATCCACCTTTCAGTTCAGCCATGTCAAAAATCCCTCTTAATAGGAGCTTGAGCATGGTGGAGGAATGTGAGTAATTATATGAGCCTAAAGCTGTGTGTTGGCGCCTCAAAGACTGGATAGCATATTAGGAAGAACGAGATTAAAGAAGTGGCCTGTAATCCCTTATTACCTTTTTATCCTGTAAGAAGGGAAGCAAGGTTGCTCCTCGGAAGGAAAAGATGCAAGCAACCTGGTCTGATCTTATAATAATAATTCACTCCCTAGAAAATAAACCAATATTTACCAGGGGGAGAATTTTACCCATTGAATTCTTTTAAAAGGATGTCTCTGGTAGGTTTCCTTGTGTTAAACAAACATAGAATCTAAGGATTTATGAAACATGACTCCAGACAATGTCATATGAGCTCTGCAACTACATGGATGTAAATGAAGATATTTAGTAATCCACCACTAGTCTCTATTGTGTGAGGCAGCCTAATGATTCTTATTTAATATTAAAGACCTCATGTATTTTTCATGGTCCTAGAGCATGAGCAATGTGTGAAGAAACCGGACGCTAAGACGTGGTGTAACCATAGCTCTCACTTCATTGTCTGGTCCTGGTTATTTGTGTTCTTGATGTTATTAGTAAAGTTAGACACTGGGTAAAATACCTAAGTTGTGTGACAGTTGAGTTTGACATTCTGATCCTTTGTTTTTTGTCACATGTGACTCTAAATTACAGAAGGCTAGTGGACTATGAAAGGCCTTACATTAAGGGGAAAAAAATGTCACAATGCTCAGGATAAATATGTCTGGTCCCATCTTAGTAAGCTTAATGTGCTCCAATAATTTCAGTAGAATAAAAGCTCCATAAGAAGGGGATTTTTTTGTTCTGTTGCTCTATTTCTAACATGCAGTATGGCTCCTTTCTGGCGGGGGTCAATGCGGCAACGTGATAAGGAGGGTTGAAGAAGGCCAAATTATTATTGGAATCTTCTGAGTCTCCTGAGGTCTACTCTGTGGTTAGAGTAAAAGAGATCTCCAGCATCAAAGTGGTGGCATATATGCTAGAAGATAAAGTCCTTCTAAAATATCCTTCACTAAATTGTCATCTTTGTAAGAATCCAAGCAGGCCTCTATTCATCCACTGGCCCTCACCAAATATCTCTGTTCTCTCACATGGGCGTGTAGAACCTCTCATTTCCTTGCACATATCACAAAACCAAGAGCAGCGCCTCAGCTATGATTATATTTGTCTTTTTGAAAGTTATTTCACTCTATTTCTCCCATGCCTTATTGCACATGGCACTGACACCAAATACACACCCTAGATCTACAGACCTTCTTACTTCCTTTCCAAAGAAAATAGGCCACTAAGTAGGTGTGTCAAGATTTTCTCTAGTAAAAGTTTGATCCCAACTTGGAACCTCTAGTTATAATTTCTTATTTTTCCTATATGATTCCTTTTCTTCTGAAAATCCCTAAAGATGAAAGGAGTTAGAATATCCCTTATTTCTTTTGTGTCCTATCCTGTTACCAACTTAGGAAATAGCAAGCTTTCAGGACTAGCTATCATATAACCAAGAGTAATCATTCAGCAACATAGAATAAAGTCCACAAGCTGAATTATTCAGGCTTCAAAGTAATATTTTTTAAAGTTACAGTAATTTATAAACTTATTTCTTTATGAGTATTTCCAGAAATGATAACCATTTCATGCTAATGATATGAAGAAATTCAGCTTCAAGATTCAAAGCAGATCAATGACTTCTTTTTTCCAGGCTACATCTTTCTATCTCTTCCCAGAAAATAGACTATATGATTAGGGCTGGAATTTGAAAGGTTACAAAAGAACATGTTTTGAGGACAAATCAATGATTTAATATTTACAAAATACCATCTCTGTTACACAGTCAAAAAGACCCTCCTGCCTACCCTTCATTGATTTCTTCCCTTTCATGTCCATCATATTTCTGTTGCTTACCTTTCCACAGCAGTAGGGATGGTGGTTGATTCTTATTGAACATTAGAGATTCAAAGATTTCAAGAAGGTGAGAGAAGGTGATGGTAAGGACCACAATCCGGGGAAAGAAGTGGTGCATGAAGGCATGGAGAGAAGGTTGTTTGAGGGAGAGGAGAGTAACGAGATTACATTTTCCTCTAGTCAAAGAAATAACCATATACTGTTCAGTGAGTCTCCAGCTTCAGGGAAATGGGTTAAAGGGCACCATTTAACTATTTACATAACAAGAAATGGTCATCAATGCTGGAAATATAAACTTACAAAGAAATATGTTTCTAAATCAGTTTACTTTAAAAATTTATTAGTTGCAAGCCTGGCTGATTCAGATCATGAAGTTTATTCTATGTTGCTCGAAAAGGATCCCCATTCTCCTAGTCTTTGGCACTGGCAGAGTTTTAAGTCATTTTTATCATGAGCGAGAGTAAGAGAAGAGAGCAAGTTAGGAAGATTATTTAGTGGTCAGAACTGATTAGAAATGCCAGGTGAAATTTATTGAAAGCTACAAAGAAAAAGGGAAAACAAAAATAAAACAAAGAAAGATTATAAATTCAGGTACATGGGTAAAGTCAGCAAGGCTTTGGAGAGAAAGAGATGAAGTGAGTATGGAGAGGGATAATTGTAGTGTTTATACTGTTATGGGTACAAAAGGAAGAAAGAGGAAAACACAGTGGAAGTTTAATCATATAGTTAAGAGGTTTTTGCATAATTTTGTATGCAAAATTAATCATCCCTGTACTTAAAGATAGGGTCTGGCAGAGGCCTGTTAGGCCCAACCTGAGAAATGCTGAGGGAGTTCTGGATAAAACTCTGAAAGTAAGAAATTTGAGTTTTATCAGCCTCCCCAATGAGAAGGGTGCTTTTGTGAGAAATAGACTGGAGAGAAAAATATTTGCTGGCTACGTAAAAGTATATCTAGGAAACCAAGGATCAGCATAATTTTGGAAAATTAACAGCATGAAACAGAAAGCCTAATCAGAACAAATGACACGGAAGAGAACAGATAATTTAGGGAACAAAGGGAAAAAAAAAACTCTGATGGGTGTCCTCAGAAGCATTATAGAAGATGCTGCATCTGAGAAACAGAACCAGGCTTTTATAAAAATAAGCAACCAGAGAACCAAAAAGAAAAATTTAAGACTATCCAAAATAAATGAGTAACTTTTTTTAAAAAGTCATTTAAAGATCTGGACATTAGAATTTAAATAAGTACAGACCAAAGGAATAATCTTGAAAGGTTAGTCAAGAAAATGCTTCAGAAATTTTAGGAAAAAAACAGAATTTCCATATCTTTCTAAAAAGAGTTTTAGATGCAAATAGATTTTAAAAATTAGGAAAGGAGAAAACAAAACAAGAAAAAAAGAAGAAAGAAAGAAAGAATGAAAAGAAACTTTCCTTCCCTGGAACAAAGGCATCCTTCTTTACTTTGAGAGGAAATCTGTGGATTGAGCAAGATAACTGAGAAAGACTGGCACTTACATAAAACCTGGAAAAGTGTTACAATGTCAAGGATAAAGAAAATCCTCTATAACTTATCTATGAAGGGATAAACAAGATAGGTGGACTTTAAACATCTGATCTTTAATAACAGGTATAAGAAGAAAATGAAGCTTGTTCCCAAAAGTGCTAAAATAAAGATAAAAGAAGAAGTCAGAATTTATTTCCAGGCAAATTCTCAAACAAATATGAGGGGAAAGTAAATACATTTTTAGATGCCCATGGATGCTGACATTGTACTATTTTTAGGCCATTTTTAAAAGATTAACTCAAGCCAATACTACCAAATGTCCAAAAATAACTTTAAGGACTGGAAAAACATGATAGACAAGGAGTCATTAGAAAAGAGGTAGTGGCTATTAAAGAAAATTACAATTATGCCTACAGAGTTTTAAATTTAAGATGGCAGAAATTTCTAGAACCAAAGAGTTAATGTGAACTGTGAAGGATGATATCTTTTATCTATAATGATCAGAAGAAGCTTAGGTCCAGTGCACCTAAGATAGGTGGATTTGAATAGGTGTGTTAGGACCCTAGTTAGAAGACCTGTTATAAACAAAGTGTAGAGACAGAAAAGAAGAAGTTACTGCAGGATATGGCAAATAGGTAAACCCTAACCCTAACCCTACCCTTATGGCAAATAGATCAGCCGCATTGGAATCATTGTTGGGAAACAGTAAGAGGTCAGAATGAAAATATTAATAGGAATTATAATAATCTTGACATTGAAATAATTTTGACATTGAAATTAAAATGGACAAATAAGAATGTTGGCTATTAACATTTTAACACCTTTTGTATTAAAGTGAAGGAAAACAAAGAAAATTCAAATCTAAAAACAATCTCAAAGTTTTACCAGGTATTCTTCTTTTTATTATTTCTATTAACTATTTTTTTTGTCAGAAGAGAACATAATTACAAATATGCTCCACTTCTGTATTCCATAGTTTTATTCTTACATATAATTATTTATTTGGTGTCTGTAGTGGTCTGGGGCAGAGGCCGTAAATTAATTGTAAGAGTGAAACAGTAGATAATCGGACTTTCTTTACCTCCATGTCTTAATTCAAATATTGTTACAGCATGTTGTAGAGAGCTTCATAATTAATGGTATATTAAATATACCATTATATATTATGGTATATTATGTATACCATTCTATATCTTTAAATATTAATAGAAATTATAAAGAAATAGCTGTGAGAGTAAAAGAGAAATTTTTAATACTGAACTTCAACTAGCATGTGCTACCCAAAATTTAGTGTTACCTGTGTGAAAAATATGTGTGGCACATTAATAATAATAATATATTGTCTTGAGTAGCTTTGTATTCCCTTATACTATATTCCCAATAAAAATTTATCTGTGCAATATTTCTAAAGATGTCTTTAATAATGCATACGAGCTATTCATTACCCAATAATGAGATTAATTAAAATACATTGAGATAAACAATCTTTCTTCTTTTTTTCTTCTTGGTTCCACCTATACATATTCTACCAAAATTATCTCCATGAGTGCCACTAAAAAAGAACCCTAGAAAAACTGCTTGGAAATTTTTCAATCTACTATAAAGAGAACAGAATTTCCAAATAAATTTCCTTGTCAAAATTCAGTTATGTTTCAAAATAATATAAAAGAAGGGGAGCAGGAAGGGTGGGAGGGAGGGATGAAAAAAAGAGAGATATCAGAAAAGCTTAAAAATGTATTTATTAGTACTTGTTCAAATTACAGATGTTTTTCACATTCAAGTGAAGGGAACCTAAATAGTTAGGGTGTAAAGATGAAGTAATTTCTTTTTCATAAAGAGGAAGCAACTTTCTCATAAAGATGAAGCAACTTCTTTTTCTTCAAGCTTGGTGTCTGTCTCGGCTCGGGCCTTCTCAGAAGCCAACACTGAGCTGGGATTAGACCTGTAAATATTGTGGGCTATATGCCTATGGAGGGGAGGAGCAGAGGAAGGTGTAGAGAGCTTCAGTCTGATGTGTACCTGAAGTCTGACACTAGACATCCAACCGAGGACAAAATAAAAGGATGTTGAGTAGGAAGAACTGCAGCTTTCAACCCAGTCCTAAGAAAGTCTTGGTGAGGCCTCAAGCAAAGTTGGCCATTTAGAAGAGTCTGGGTACAGGTAGAAATGAGCCAGCTCTACCACTGTCGCTTCACACAGCCAATGGTCAGGAGCTGCCCAGCGGACATGTGGCCTCACCAGTGCAGCCTTGAGCACCACGAGAGAGAGGAAGATGTGGCTGACGGAAGGTGTCAGCCAGTCAAGCACCTCACAGCAGACTTTCCCCAATGAAGTTCTGAGCAGGGCAACTCTGTGGCTTCCTAGCTAGTTCTATCAATTCTGCTATCGTATTTTCTGCTTTTCCTCTCTCTTGTGGCAGCACCAGCAAATTAGAAGTAGTGTTTTTCATTTTTATTTGTCTGAATATTTACAATATCCCCTCTGCTTTGGTCCAGTGCTCATTCATTTTATAATATATAGGGCACCCAGCCAAAAAGGGCTATTTAATGAAAGTGATGCTTTTTACCTCTGGCTCATTTAACTCTGCAATTAGGTGGCTATTTTAAGGCCATTAGAAAAATCTGACTGATTTGATGGTTTTCCAGCCTTTGCTTTCTATACCTGGACATGATCCTAATGTGTATGGTTTTAGCCACACACTTTTGAGAAGCAAACAGGGACTGACTTAGTTGAGTTCCTCTAGCCCATGTAGTTACGGAGAAGCTCTTTAACACAAACTTCTTCCATAAAGTTGAAATCATTATTTTACCTTAATTAAAACCAAATTCTCTGGTTTAATTACCACGTGATGTAGCTTGATCAAAGATCATAATGGGATGTATAACTGACAAGGTAAACTTTATGAAGAATTGCAAAAGAATGTCTATTTCGTGGAATGGCGGTTTGTAGTTAAGGAGGCTTCACTCGTATGTGAAAAAAAGAATGTATTAAAAAGGATTTATACATGGGAGTTTGTGATCAAGGGCAATGAAAACTCTTGATAGACCTTAATGGAGAAATCTGAAGGTTAAAATATGCATTTAAGAGACTAGGGGTGATTGATTTGATTTTTAACTAGATGGAAAAAATGAAGGACTAATGCCCAGCTGGCTAAGAGTTTCATGCTGAGATTTGAGGGAAATATTCATGAAAATATTGAAAGACAAAAAAAAAGTTGATGTCTCTGGAGTATTATAATTACTAAACATAATAACAGATGAGAGTAGAGACATGCTGATTGCTAGATAGATGATTCAAGGACTTGTGCTGTCCATATTTAAAGGACAGTCATAGAAGAAATCACTAGCTGCTTGTCGGCAGATGGTGTAAATTTTTCCACAAGAGTATGTTCACTCATCAATTACTAACTAAAGTCTTCATAAGTATAATATCCAGCAAAAGCATAGTCCTTAATTTAGAGACCATGTTTGTACGTGGCATGAGCCATGAAGTGGAGATGACGGTAGGAGGTGAACAAAAACTAAAGAACAAGAAATTAGTCAAGTAATGGTTTGAATTGATTGTTTGATTGAAAGGGATATGGGACACAAATAAGTGCAGTTTCCTATAACCACGTGCATATTTTTGTCTTATTCTTTTTTTTAAATCATCTTTATCATCTAACAAAAACTAAATTTGTTGTTTTGACTATCGCAAGGGTATATAAGTTGTGTATATGTTAGACCTTTTTGAGGGAGTAAACCTGCTTAGTAGAAAAGAGACATACACGGTAAGAATGGAGAGGTGACCCAGGAACCAGGGGGCAGGGATGCAGTCAGACTTCAGCAGCATGCCGGAGCCAGGAATCTGAAGGAATGCCGACACAACCCCGCCTGTCATCTGTCCTCTTTCTGTGGCTTGTTTCTTCTCTTGGCACGGTTTGGTACAGTTGTAGCTTTTTACCTTACCTGCCAACAGGATAGTTTAAGCTGCCCAGGGTTCTTAGGTTTTCGTCTTCTTTATTTAAGAAACCAGCAAAAATTAAAACTAGTTGTTTTAGTGTCACTTCTTTGGTAGAGGAAGTATGTCTAGGCCTTAGGTCAGCTCTGGAGCTCTGGACAGTCAGTTGTAGCCAGAAGGGTCAGAGTCTGCCTGCGTTCATACAGTTGTTCCCACTGTAAAACTGTGAATGGAGTAGGTAGGAAAAACATTGTTTCCCAAAAGTTAGGACCTTGGGTAAACGAAATAGTAAGTACCTGCCACATTGTACTAGAAAATACATCGGCTTGTAAGTAGTAGGTTATCTGATTAGCTTTGTTTCCCATAGTAACTCATTCAGTGGTCTTATTTAAGCCACCCAGACTGAGACTCAATTTTTCATACATAAATTATCTCAAGCATAACTAAACCATTACTGTATTAAGTTACCTACATTTTTTTTTTTTTGGCAGTTTTTGGTTGGGGCTGGGTCTGAACCCACCACCTCCAGCACATGGGGCCAGCGACCCACTTCTTTGAGCCACAGTTGCTGCCCTAAGTTACTTATCTTTTTTGTAGCTCAACCAAAAGAAGTTATTGGCTTACTCACCACTGGAGAGCCAATAAGTGGACTTATAGTGATAAAATAGTCAAGGTCTAGAAAGATCTATTTGTAAGTTCCTATAGCCATCAGTGTGTGTTCACCACAAGGAAGGGTTCCCCATTTCTCAGGAAATGGTCAGAGCTGAAATAACTCAAACCTCATTTCTTTCCTTCCACTGAAATAATAACAGAGCGTGCCATTAACATCTTACCTGCACCTTTTAGTATTAAGACAAAATCCTTGGCCAGCAATAAATTGAAATGGGGGAATTAGTACTCATTCTCACAAACAGAAAGACCATGTCTTCAAAATTTTAGTACTTTCTAAAAATCCATTTATCCAACTATTGTACTTTCCAACACCCACAACTCTCCATTACTTAAATAGGGCCAAAACCATTCATGAAATTCACAAGTCAACTACTAACATTTACAGATACCAACCACACTTTTCAAAATAGATAGTCTATTTCCTCATTTTGAGAGCTGAGAATTTTATGGCTTATTATTATATTGTCTAAAACATAAAATCAACTTTGAGGTAAATTATGTAATTTTAATACAAAAAGGGGAAACCTGAACAATATCCCCTTTTTTACATATGGAAATACAGACTAGGATAAGCCTAGCATAACTTTGAACCACTTTCACCTTGTAAAATGCAGCCTGGCTGCCATTATTGGTCTAACAAAGAAAAAATTTTTCCCATCAAGGCTGGCCCTGTGTTCTAATCTGTCTTTGCTTTTCGTAGGCCACGTTTGTCCTTAAACTGTGCTATGCAGATGAACAGAAGAAAATATTGACATGTGAGGTCACCCTCAGGATACCCATTAATAGCACAGCTATTAATTGTAAATACACACTGAGATTGTTTGTTTAATTCAGAACAAATTTCACATCTAAAGGAATTCCTCCTGCGTGTTCCTTATCATAACTCTTGTTTAAAAGCAGCAGTTTCCCCTTCACTTCCAAACCATTTCATTTTTTTTCATTTTCTTTATTCATACTTTTAAAGAGTATCAACTCTGCTTCAGAAACTGTCATATACTTCTTCATATGTTGTCATTTCTTCTTCAAGGTACCATTTGTGAGGTGTATTCCTTACAGAATATCTGACTTAGCTAGTATGACTGTCCTCCCTCTCATTTCCACAATAGCATCCCTTAGTCTGACACCCAGGTCATTTCACATTTGTGCCCTTCTGATCAAAGTTCAATTTCTTCACCTGTTTCCTCAGATATCAGCAAATAGGTGTGTATTAAATTCAAAGGCAAAATATCCTACATATTTGCCAGTCTACTTATTTGAAAATTTTAAAATATTTAAGGTTTCACATTTAATTTTTAATATTAAGACCTTGGTAGCTGGCCTCCACAATTCCTCTCTGAAGGAAGCATTTGACACAATAGCCATACAGCTGAGGTGAAGTGCTGGTTGAGTGGCTATGCGGAAAGCTGGTCATAGGAGGAGAATGATTGTAGACATTGAATTAAGCATAATTATTTATATTTTAGTCTAGCTTTTTTTTTTAAAGAATCTGCTTTTGGTTCTGAATATAACTAGCATCAAAATATAAGTTGAAAATGTTATGTTTTTCAGCATCATCTGTTGAGGCTGGTAGTAGTTTGGTAGGGCTTCCATTAAGAAGTACCTCAGAGTTATTGGTGGTATTGCAAAAGAAATTTACTTCGTTCACAATTCTCAAATCTAGAAGTCCTAGATGAAATGTGGGTTTCTTCTCAGGGCCTCTCTCTTTCTTGTGGATGGCTCTCTTGTCCCAGGGTCCCCATGGGGTCTTCCCTCCATGTACATCTGTGTCCTAATCTCCTTATAAAGACACCAATCATTCACCCACATGGTCTCATGTTGCTTTAATCCCTTCTTTAAAAGCCTAATATTCAAGTATAGTCATTTTCTGAGGTAAGATTTTGAATTGGGGAGGAAGGGAACAATTATTCCATACCAGGCTTATCATATTTAAAACTGTCTTTAGGTTTAGAAGGAAGAATCAAGTTTGATACTGTAAATAAATATTTTTATAATTACTTCACTCTACATTTATTGTGATATGTATTGTGTGTGTATGTTGGTGTAAAATCCTTGTGCAATTACCAATTTACTTGTAAAATATGATTGAAAAAGTAAAAGTGATGCTTTTGGAATTAATGTTAATTTTATATGCTTATAAAATTTGAAAAAGCTTTCACGGGGCTCAACCTGTATTGTTAGTCAGATTAGCAATGTCCTTTTCTTATCTTGTGAGCTTTCCTCTACTTTACAACATCAACATCATAATTTTAATATCGTTTTCCATGCAATCTCTTAGACAACATTTGGATAATTTTGACATTATTTGCAAAAGCTTTTATTAATGGTTCTCCAATTTCATGAAATTATCTAAAAGGATAGTCACAAAATGAAGGAGATTATGGAGGGCATCTGGTAAATTATATCTTTCTCAAACAACCCATTATCAAATTATTTCTGAGCATATTTAGCTGGAGTGTAAATCAAAAGCATTTACTTTCCACTAACGACAACTCTTATATACTTGAATTTGGATAATAATGATAAATGATCATTTTCAATGATCATATAGGATTTGGGGGAAGCTTACTGAAAAGAACCTCTGCAAATGGTGATGATAATACTCTGAAAATTTTGGCAGTATGCTGCTTCATGGAAAAACTGATCAAAATGTTAAAAGCATTACAAAATGTATAGGCTGATATAGGTAGTTAACCTTATCACTAGCTGTTTTTTTTTTTTTTTTTAGGTATGTAGTACACATAATTTATCCTTTAGAAAAGGTGACCTAATGTGACACTATTCATTGATCTTCTTTGTTAGATCATCATTATATTTGGGCTCATCATTTTGGTCTTAACAAAATAATTTCTCAATATGTACCCCTACACAGAATTTTTTATCTTACTTCCCAGTTCACTAATCACTTTTATGATACTGAGAAGAAATCCTCAGGAAAAGGGATTGGTTCTGACATTTAATTTATCATATTTCCCAGTAGGTCACTCATCTATTTTTAAATGTGAATAAAAATATATGTTGTTCTAATCACTGTCTGTCTGGTTTACTAAACTGTGATTTTTTTGAGGAAAAGGACTGCATTTTTACATTTAATTACTGCATGGAGTTATTTATTTTTCTTGCCATAAGCTATATTTTGACATTAAAAAGACTGTATATGTTCAATGTCAAAGATTCAAAAATGAATTCATTTCTATAAAGTTGAAATAGTTGGACAATTGACATGTTCTGGGGGGAAAATTTATTATAATATAGATGATTGCAATAATTCACTTTCTAACTTTATCAGTTACAGTTGTAAACTCATAATTAGAAATATGTACTTGCGGAATAAGCAGATTTTTTTTTTGCAATTTTTGGCTGGGGCCAGGTTTGAACCTGCCACCTCCGACGTATGGGTCCGGAGCCCTACTCCTTTGAGCCACAGTGCCGCCCAAATATTTTTGAAAATGTAGATGAATGTCTTCAAGAAGGGCCATCATATTAGATATTCATTTTGTTAGGAATACCAATCTTAACTTTCTTCTAATTAAAAAAGAAACATTTTGGTGAACTTTCTAAGTACTGCAAAACTTTTTACTGTACAAATACAAATTCTCTTATATGGGAGGCTGAGGTGGGTGAATTGCCTGAGCTCACAGGTTAGAGACCAGCCTGAGCAAGAGCAAGACCACATCTCTAAAAATACTCGGACATTGTGGTGGGCTCCTGTGGTCCTAGCTACTCAGGAGGCTAAGGCAAGAGAATCACTTAAGCCCAAGAATTTGAGGTTGCTGTGAGCTATGATGCCACAGTACTCTACCAAGGGCGACAAAGCAAGATTCTGTCTCAAAGATAAATAAATAAATAAAATAAAAATTCTCTTATAGCCAACCCCTATGTCTAAATCCTCATCTATACACATATATATGTATGTGTGTGTGTGTGTATATTTATTATATATATATATATGTGTGTGTGTGTGTGTGACCATACGAATGGTCATCTCCAACAACCATCTCTGTTGCCAGTTTGAATAGGTATCTTTTCAAAGTTGTTCATATTTAAATAAATTTCTAAAACAATAAAAAGAGATATTGCTAGCATACCGTCTTGAAATATGTTTAAAAAGGACACATCAGATCTTTTCCAGACCATGTTTATAACTACATCTCATTCTTCCTACTATTTCATATTATATTTAATAATGTTTCTGTTATTTCTTTTACTGAAATGTCTATTTATGATGGTCCGATTAATTAAATCTCAATCTGTTTAAATGAAAGTGAAATTTGGCTGGATGTTTTTAAGCGAACAGAGAATTATTTAGAAAGTTCCTGGGATATCACTCGTATTCCCAGGAAAAATGAAATAGTCAAATTTGGAGCAGTGGAGAAGAGGAAAACAGTCAGCTTTGGCCAGAATCTCAAAGCAGCAATGTGAATTCTAGAGCCCAATCTCGGCCAGGTAGCTATCCAAGAAAGGGCTTGGCAAACTAACTGATAGAGGTTGATTACATTTATGTTACTAACACAAGCAATGTTACAATCAGAGATGTACTGACATCTAAGAAGTACTGATTAAATAATTTTCAAGGTTCAATAAAAAATAAAAAAGTCCGGCCTCTTATTCAAATGTTAAGAATTTCAAGAGGGTGATAACAGAAAATTGAACCAAGAGCAGAGTCCATCTAATTTCAGAAGAGTCTTTTGTGACTATACAGGTGGTTGTATGCTCATAAAACCAGACTCATGTCTGAGCTAGCTGTCAAAATGGCATAAATTAAGAATAATAAGTCTGAAATGTATGTACATGTGTGTGTATATCTTCACCTGTCCTTTCTAAAACAAAATTATTTTCTAACAAAAGTTTGAAAACAGGTATGTGTGGCACATTTTTCCTAACTAAACAAGGGTGCCCAGTGGAAAGTAAATATGACAAAAATAAAAACATTTTTCATGTTATTTTTAATTCAAAGTTTTATTTTACCCATGAAGACCAAAGTATATTTATTTCTTAGAGTATTTTCCCCCATTTGAACTCATATGTCACTATCAATCAATGTTGTCTTTTGATAGTAAGTAAAGGAGCAATTTTATGGTTGGTTGAACAGACAAAGGATTTAATAGTAAATTATTCAAGGCATGTGAATGTTCTATTATTAGTAGACAAACACACCTGAAACACAGTTCAGTGATTTAATTATGTTAGATATCATATCTTTAAAACTAAGCATGTTTGGTTTTATTTGTTGACAACCAAAACTGTTATTTTATGTGAAAGTTTTATCTAGGATATGCCTTGTTTATTAAAGACTGTCTTGGTGCCATAACTCAAGTAATATCTGGTTCCCTACGTAACATAAGAGTCATGGCACAAATGTGGTGGAGGAAGGGGGAGAAACCTGAATGATAAGGGAACAATCTAGAAACCACCTAAAGGAAATAATTTTTCACATTTCTCTAAACAATTTTCCAATCACTAAAATTTAGAGACACAAATGTGATTTTTTTTAAAAGCATGGGAAATTTCTTGGAGTACACGATTTTCTTTTAACTTGCAAAATTATTGTATTTAGATTTTCTTTACAATGTCTTTTCCCCTTTATTTTTGTTTCCTTGTATTACCTTCAAATTGCTTACTGAAAGGAGACAAAGTAGAGGAAAGCAATAGATGAAATATCATTTGGATAACAAGTAATACTTGTAATCAAGTTTGGGGAAATTCTATGTGGGATACCTGAATCACATCAAGCAAGTTACTTCATGATAGTCTCACGTCATTTTTTCAAGGCATTTCCTGAAAGGCAAACATTACTAAAACCTTTGAAAGATATCTTGTTTCCTTCAATAATGCAATGTTTTGTTTTATTTTAAAAATAAATGTCTAGATATGGCATCTCTCTATGGATATTACATATATGTAAAGAAAACTAAAAATAAGTAGCAGTAGTCTTACATAAAAAGAAAAACATGCACGACAGTGTTGAAGAAGCACAAAGTTCTCTAGATGACAACACTGAAACACTGGCACAAATATTTTAATAAAGGAGCATTCAGTTTGAGTATACTAGCTTCTGGATCTTACATAACCAAACATAATGCTGTATATATATTTTAAAACAAAACACGCCACACGTAACCTCTACTTTTAGACATCTAGTCAGTCCACCTGCATCAGTTTGTTCATTACTCCATCCTTCCTCAACCTCCAATATAATACACTTCCAACAAAATAAAGTGTCAGCTTTCGGTCCACTAGATTTCTCTACACCCATTAAGAACAGGAAGGCTATTTGGAACAGTTTCTAGCATATTGAGGTATTCACAACTTCTTTCTTTAAATAAAACACTTTCTGTTGTAAATGTAGAAGATTAGCAAAGATTAGTGATTTGCTTCAAGTTATGCAAACTGTATCTAGAGGATACATCTATGGTATCTCAGGCACCACTCTCTGCAGCTGACCAAGTAACCAGCTCCTAGTATGGAAGTCCTTGGTATCCGTACTAATATAACAACCAGTATTGCAGACTAGTGTATAGTCATTAAGAAACTATGCATTTCACACCCCTGAGACAGTAGCAGACCATAAACCAAATGAGTTCTCTGCTATAATTTATTATTGTATCGTGACAGTGCCAATCAAAACTAAAACAGATTCCTGAATTGGCCCATTTGGTAACTATTTCTTAGATCCTTTACTGTACACTAAATGTGCAGCTAGTCTTTCTCAAAAGTGAAAATTCTATGCAATACCAAATGAAGTTGTCATTTCAAAATTAATTTATTTGATTACCATAGTAGCCAAGGTTTTGAGAAGTATCATCTTATTCGAGATTTGATTTGATTTATCTGGTTGGTAAATGTAAATTTAATAAAAACCAATAACGTTTAAAACCATGTTTTATGATTCCAGGCATTGTATGTATTCTGCTGCCAGCCTAGCAATTGTTTACACTTGCTTAAAACTTACTATGTGAAAGGTTTTCTATATCCATTTAGCCATAATTAAATCTATTATGACAATAATCAGAGTACAGTCCTACCTACCATCCACTTTTCATGGGTATAAACTGCAGCTTAAAGGGATGTAGATTTGTGATTAAGGGCATGGACACTTGAGATGGATGACCTGAGATAAAGTAGCCATGAAAAATCAAAGTAACCTGAACTTCTAATCTGTAAAGTACATTTGTCGTGAAGCTTAAACGACAATGAGATAGTATGTGAAACAATACCTGGCTCACGGTAAGAGCTCGAGGTGGGTCAGCTATTACAACTTCTCAACAAAATACACAGGTCACAGGACACAGGTGGGTTTTGAATCCTCCTTGCATTGAAGCACTGAAATATACTCATCTCTGTGGCTGATGTTTCGTTCCTTTGTGCCACATTTCCTAGCAAGAAAGTGTCCAAACATATCTAAGTGCGGATGGATCTCCGTGTTTTTATTAGAAGGGCACCAAGTTTGCGGCCGTTTGTGACTATTTTCCTTTTCTGAAGTCCTTCTCTGTGCCCACTGAGTAGAAAATCAGGTTTATTTTTTTATTTCATATCGTAATTCTTGCTTTCTCTGATTGTAAATAAATGTATGATTTAAAAACATGGAAAGCTCCCCTGAGCTCTGGGTAAGAGGAATGAGCCATACATTATATGTGTGGTTATTTAATGTAGAAATTACATTCAAACTGGTCTGAAATAAACTGTGAACAATCTAGAACTGATAAAACTTGCAACCATATAGTTTCAAAAGCTTACCTCATTTCTACTTACAACCCACAAATAAACATATTTCTTATTTGATAGAATCTTTATTCATTTTTCTGTCTTATTTAACTATCTTCCCACATACTTAAGTAAAACAAAACACATTTCTGATGTAGCCATGTTGAAAGTAACTGTGTGCTTCTAGGAAACAATATATTTAAAGGTTAATTATATTTGATATTCATTGAATTTGATATATTTAAACTTTATAATTAGTTATATAGGATTTTCTATTTATTGAGAAGAATGTCTTACTTAATACTAGTAATGGTGAGTGGCGCCTGTGGCTCAAGGAGTAGGGAGCCCACCCCATATACCAGAGGTGGTGGGTTCAAACCCAGCCCTGGCCAAAAACTGCAAAAAAAAAAAAAATAACTACCAATGGGAAGTATTATTATTATCATGTATTCTAATTTTATTTTGTAAATTACTATTAAATATTATTTAGATAAAACATTTATTTTAAATTAAAGAATTACTTATTTCATAATTTATATGTAATATTAAGAATGAGAAAATGCATTCATATGTTTTAAGGAGAATATTAAGAAATTAGGGATGCGAACACATTACAGTCTGACCTGAAAATACTTATTCTTCTTTCAGTCGTCTTTAAAAAACAATCTCATTAAGTAAAATAAAATAGTTTTGGGGAATGTATAGAACCACAGGAATTGAAAGTATGACTCTTTGTATTCTTAAAATATACTGTCTAAATAGAAAGTCTTTTTAAAAAGCAAGATTAGTAATAACAAACATCTAGTATTAAGAAAATTAGTCACCAATCCTTAGATCTAGAAAAATACTGAAAAGTTCACAAAAGTTTTTTTTTTTTGGTTGTCTTAAGTTTCATCTTCTAAATTTCATCCTCTACATTTTGGAATTTTAGTAGAAATTACTATTACTCATATAGACCCCCCCATTATAGTAAATTCTCTCTATATTGTCATGTTTTTAACAAGCCAAGTTGCATGTATTCCTAATGTGAAAGTTTTACTAATACACTTAAAATTATTAGAAAGCTTTCTTAATTGTTCAGTCAGTAATGAAAAAGTTAATAATGTAATTAGCAAGTCTTAGAAGAGGTTTTGTCTCAGAAGCTGAAAGTTGTATAATTCAATTATTTTAAAAATATTTTATTTTTAATCTTTACTCCAAAAATTTATTTTTTATCTTTACCATAACCCTTGATATGCCTCTTCCTTTCACAATATAGTCAACCTTGTAAATGACTGAGCATTGACCTACTGCTTTTGATGTAAAGCAGTGAATTCAACCTTTAAAATCCTGTTTCACCTTCTTGGATAAAGATGTTTTCTATGAGTTTCTTGGTAGCTGGACAAAAGAAAGATAAAAATAATTTTAATGGCAACATAAAAGAAATGAACAGAAAACATCAATTTCTTTCTGATTTTCTAAGACTCTATTTCTAAGACCATGGCAATTCAACGCTCTTAGGAAGCGGTGACAGAGAACAATTTGGAGTTTTGTGATGAGGTCGCTGACTCCTCTCCCGGACTGCAGTTCACTTCTGTTGCTCCCTGGTTCTCCCATGGTCTTCATAAATCCCAGGAATTCCCTTCTCATTCTCCAGGTTTCTCTCACATTATTTTTCTTCTACTACTAGCATCTCTTACATTTTTTATCTGGACTTCAGTTTTGGTATTTTTAAGTAGACTGATGAATAATATGTTAATAACTACTAAGGTATAAATGTACTTCTCTAGCTCAGTCAGGATTTGGACATTTCTTAGCAGTTGTAATTCACACACAAAGTAGAGTTACATTAAAGTGATCACAAAAAGATGAATTGTGATACAAAAAGTTCAGCTACAAGGGCACATGTTTTGGATAATGTCCCCCAGACTATACCTATATGAACCCCCCTTTCTTTCTAGTTGGCACATAGGATTAGCTGTGTGTTTACAACAAAACTTGTTACTATGTCCCTGTACGATGTAAGGAGAAAAACCAACAGAGGAGGTCAGGCTTGACTGTGACATTTTATCAGACTTTCTTTAATGTTTAACTCTAAACAAATTCTGAGGTCAAAGAAATCATAGAAATTCTAAATCCTTCTGAAGGTTATTTTCTCCAGATAGGACAGCGTCTACACTCTTAGAAAATAATTCTTCAGTGTCTTGACTATCATTTCCAAAAGAAGGCAACGCTCTCATTTCTCAGGTTGAAGTCTTCAAATCACTAAATTGAAATTATGATTCATAAACTGAGTTGGAAAGATAGCAATTTTCAGGACAGATAACTAACTAAAACTTTTGACTCATATAAAGCTCAGGGAAGCAGGAAATATTGATACATAGACTTTTAAAAAGGAATTCTAAATTTCCCTGTTAAAATTAAAATCACTGAGTTGTTGATTGATTTACGTTGAGTAATAATACTACTCAGTGACTTGCCACATCCTTATTTCTTCCTTAGCTTTGTTCCCATAAGTAGACTTCGAATTCTACTGTGTTCCATAAAGAATCTTACAGCTTCTTTAGGGAAATCAGAACGCAGGAAGGGTAAGCATGATGCTATCCTATAGTTTGCACTTTAACTGGTCTTTAAACAAACATATTAGTCTCGTGCACGTTGGTTCCAGTTGCACAGCCTTGAGGTTTGTTGCAGAATCTCCTGGGGGATTCTGGTGGGAATTCCCAGGCAGCATCTCATCTCTCTTTCCCTAGAAATCTATTGCCTAATAGGAAGTACATTTTGTAGTATAAATTTTTTTTTATTTTTATTATTGAATCATAGCTGTGTACATTGGAGCAATCAAGGGGTATAAGGTGCTGGTTTCATATATAATCTGAACTATTTTCATCAAACTGATTAACATAGCCTTCATGGCATTTTCTTAGTTATTGTATGAAGACATTTGTGTTCTGCATTTAGTAAGGTTCACCTGTACCCTTCTAAGATGAACCGTAGGTGTGGCCCCACCAATTACCCTCCCTCCACCCCAACCTCCCCCCTCCCCTCTTTTAAAATAAAATTCTTCTTTTAGAATAGTTTTAGACTGAC
>CAUYRH010033222.1:0-24129 GCA_963574655.1 Perodicticus potto | reverse complement strand
TGGGTTTTATCCCAGGGTCTGAAGGATGGTTCAATATACGTAAATCTATAAACGTAATACATCACATAAACAAAAAGAAAAAGACAATATGATTCTCTCAATTGATGCAGAAAAAGCTATTGATAATATCCAGCATCCTTTCATGATCAGAACACTTCAGAAAATTGGTATAGAAGGGACATTTCTTAAATTGATAGAGACTATTAACAGCAAACCCACAGCCAATATTGTATTGAATGGAGTTAAATTGAAATCATTTCTACTCAGATCAAGAACCAGGCAAGGTTGCCCATTGTCACCACTCCTTCTCAACATTGTAATGGAAGTCTTAGCCATCGCAATTAGGCAAAAAAAGGCAATCTAGAGTATCCATATAGGATCAAAGGAGACCAAACTTTCACTCTTCACAGATGATATGATTGTATATCTGGAAAACACCAGGGATTCTACTATAAAACTCTTAGAAGTGATCAAGAATACAGCAGCATCTCACGTTATAAAATCAACAGTCATAAATCTGTATCCTTTATATATACCAATAATAGTCAAGCTGAAAAAAAATCAAGGACTCTATTCCTTTCACAGTAGTGCCAAAGAAGATAAAATATTTGGGAATTTACCTAACAAAGGACGTGAAAGATCTGTATACAGAGAACTTTGAAACTCTAAGAAAAGAAATAGCTGAAGATGTTAACAAATGGAAAAACATATCATGCTCATGGTTGGGAAGAATCAACATTGTTAAAATGTCCTTACTACCCAAAGCAATATACAGTTTTAATGCAATCCCTATTGAAGCTCCATTGTCATACTTTAAAGATCTGGAAAAAGTACTACTTTGTTTTATATGGAATTAGAAAAAACCTTAAATAGCCAAGACATTACTCAGAAATAAAAACAAAGCAGGAGAAATCACGCTGTCAGACCTCACATTATACTACAAATCAATAGTGATCAAAACTGCAAGGTACTGGCACAAAAACAGAGAGGTAGATGTATGGAACAGAATAGAGAACCAAGAGATGAACCCAGCTACTTCCCATTATTTGATCTTTGATAAGCCAATTAAACACATTCAGTGGGGAAAAGATTTCCTATTTAACAAATGGTGCTGGATAAACTGGCAACTTGTAGAAGACTGAAACTGAGCCCACACCTTTCACCATTAAGAAAGATAGACTCACCGGATTAAAGATTTAAACTTAAGACATGAAACTATAAAAATACTAGAAGAAAGTGCAGGGAAAACACTTGAAGAAATCAGCCTGGGCAAATATTTTATGAGGAAGACCCCCCCAAGGAAATTGGGAAGCAACACCAAAAATACATGAATGGGATCTAATCAAACTAAAAAGCTTCCGCACAGCCAAGAACACAGTAAGTAAAGCAAGCAGACAGCCCTCATAATGGGAGAAGATATTTGCAGGTTATGTCTCTGACAAAGGTCTAATAACCAGAATCCACAGAGAACTCAAACGTATTAGCAAGGAAAGAACAAGTTGATCCCATCTCAGTGTGGACAGGGGACATGAAGCGAAACTTCTCTGACAAAGACAGGTGCACAACCTACAGACACATGAAAGAATACTTATCATCCTTAATCATTAGAGAAATGCAAATCAAGACCACTTTGAGATATCATCCAACTCCATTAAGATTAGCCCACATCACAAAATCCCAAAACCAGAGGTGTTGGCATGGATGTGGAGAAAAGGAAACACTTCTGCACTGCTGCTGGAAGTGCAAACTAATACATTCCTTTGGAAAGATGTTTGGAGATCACTTAGGGATCTAAAAATAGACTTACTTTTTGATCCTTCAATCCCTCTACTAGATATGTATCCAGAAGACCAAAAATCACTTTATTACAAAGATATTTGCACCAGAATGTTTATTGCAGCCCAATTCATAATTGCTAAGTCATGGAAGAAGCCCAAGTGCCCATCAACCCATGAATGGATTAATAAATTATGGTATATATACACCATGGAATATTCAGCCTTAAAAAAAGATGGAGACTTTACCTCTTTCATGTTTACTTGGATGGAGCTGGAACATGTTCTTCTTAGCAAAGTATCTCAAGAATGGAAGAAAAAATATCCAAACTACTCAGCCCTCCTATGAAACCAGTTTATAGCTTTCATGTGAAAGCTGTAACCCAACTATAGCCCAAGAAGAAGGGGAAAGAGGAGAGTGTTGGGGAGGAGTGGAGTGTGTATAATTGGTGGACCACACCTACGGTGCATTTTCCAAGGGTACATGTTAAATTACTAAATGTAGAATATAAATGTCTTAACACAATAACTAAGAAAATGTGTGAAGGCTATGTTAACCATTTTGATGAAAATATTTCAAATGGTATATAAAACCACATTGTACCCCCATGATTGCATTAATGTACACAGCTATGATTTAATTAAAAAACAAAAAAAAAGAATAAATGTTCAATTTTCTCAAACTTTGAATTAGAAAAGCCAAAAAAAATTTTTTTTTTTTTTTTTTTTTGGACAAAGTCTTACTTTGTCACCCTCAGTAGAGTGGCCTGGCATCACAGCTCAGCGTTTAAAGATTTTATAGTTTAGTTTTAGGTATACATAGCCTTATAGGTAATAAAAGTAATCAATTAATTAAAAAATGATGGTCTAATATCTGCAGTAAAAAATATTATAAGAACATTTGAAATATGAAATGTATGTTAATGCCATTTGGATGCCAGTCAGCTACATTTCAACTGAATGAAAACTAGTTATTTTTAAAAACGGAATTGAATAGAAAAATTGAATCCATGTCTTTTCTTTTAACTTTTTTCCCCCAAGACAGAGTCTCACTTTCTCACCCTCTTTAGAGTGCAGTGACATTATAGCTCACAGCAACCTCAAACTCTTAAGCTCAAGTGATCCTATTGCCTCAGCCTCTCCCAAGTAGCTGGGGCTAGAGGCACCTGCCACAACGGTGCTCGGCTTGTTTTAGAGATGGGTGTTCTCTCTGGCTTAGGCTGGTCTTGAACTCCTAAGCTCAAGGGATCCACCCTCCTTAGTCTCCCAGAGTGCTAGGATTATAGGCATGAGCCAACAAGAAGTTTTTATATCATTATTCCAGTTGCTAATAAATAGATAGATGCCATTTGTTTTTTCCTAGCATTGAACTTTGTGTAATATTGTATACTAATGATTAATGGATGCATAATGAATTAGTAGTAATTTTTATTTGGACTAATAAATGTGTTTATAGGTTTTTCACAAAGTTTACTATTATTTTCAATAAAATAAATAGGACACTGGATTAAAATAAAATACATAGACCTTCAAATCTGTGTAGCAATATCCATTGTGCTATACTTAATCAGCATCAGCTTTCGCTTCAGATAGCTTCATTTCTATCAATGATCAGCTCTATGACTTTAGGTGAATTGCCCCCTTTCTAAGCCCCAATCTTCTCTTTAAAGTGGGAATAATAATAATAATGTTAACCCCATTAGTACTTCATGAATAGGTGATGAATATCAAATAAAATTATATATAAATACTTAACACAGTATGTGGATCAAAGTAAACATTAGAGAGTTACCTTCACCAATATTAATTCAACCTTTGAGATTTTATTTGTAAGGTTTTTTCACAAGGCTTTCATGAGACTTTGTAAAAACCTTACTGAACTGAAATACAGTTTGACAGTTTTGTTCTCTAATAAAATTTCATAGCATTTAATTATAGCCTCTGAGGGGTCAGTGGTTGAAGATTTGAGAAGGTGCATGATGCATATTTTCTGCAATAACCTCAAATGTAATCAGTCTTTATCATGAGGTCAGATCCTTTATCACACACTTGGATATCTAATAGGATTTTTAGCAAATATAACCTACCTTAACAATTTCTAAACAGAGAAATTGCTACAGGAGGGTACACATGTTTGAATTGGCCACCAAGCTAGGCAAGAACTCCAAAAACCTTTACCATAGAGAAATGACAAATTGTGGCTATTGATGCTATACTCCTTTTGTACCTGGCTGCTTATAAGAGACTTTTTCCAATTACTGTAAATTTTCTCACTAGCTACTTAAAATTAAATCCAAGTAATAGCTTCTTTTTTATAGTCTAGCAACTTTTTAAAGTGTATACATTTTTATCAAAACAAAGTTTTAAGTGGCAAAAATGATTAGAAGAGGAAATATGTGCTCATTTATTTCCTTGTCATCAAATATAAAAATATAAATTTGTATTAGTTTGTTGGTATTCACACCCAGAAAGACATAGCTTTCAAATGGGGAAAGAATACTTTGGCTATATTTTCTGATTTTTATAATACAACTGTCTAATTCTTTTTTTAAAAATGTCTGTCCAATCAGTCATATTTATCTTTAAGACAAAAAAAAACAACACAGAGAATCAGCATAGTTCCTAAGAAAGTTCTGTGTTCCCATTATAGTTTCTCTTAATGAGGAAAATTCTATTGTTTAATAATTCACAATTGAAATTACATTGCATATCTGAAGAGGTTTGAGATAACTGGGACAAATTGTTTTTTGCATGCAATAAGTTGCATAAGATAATAGGAACACAGATTAGTTCTCTAAAAGTAAAAACATCACTTCTTTTAGAAGGGATGTGGCATTTTTCCTCCTCATTTGTGCTAACTTAAGCCACTAAAATTCTGCTTAACCTAGGTCAGCAGTTCTCAACCTATGGGTTGCAACCCCTTTGTAATAATGAAATTACATCTGCATATCAGATAATTATATTATGATTCATAACAGTAGCAAAATTACAGTTATGAAGTAGCAACGAAAATAATTTTATGGTTGAGGTCCCCACAGCATGAGGAACTGTATTAAAGGATCACAGCATTAGGAAGGTTGAGAACCACTGCCCTAGGTAGATCCTCACTATTCCTCATAAACCTTTGGTTCATCTCGCTCTTACTAACTCCCTTTACAGGGCGTCCATGAAATTTGTGTGCGTTTTACTATGACAAACCATCTGACCTTTCTATTTTAAAGTATTTCTCTGAATTAATGCATTGTTTCATGCTATTTCAAAAACTGCTAGTAATTCTCAAAGTTAATGGCTGGTTTTTTTTTTATTATTAAGTCATTTGTACATAGATCGTGAATACATTTATGCCGTTATGGGATTCAGTGTGCTGATTATTTGTA
Organism: Perodicticus potto; assembly: GCA_963574655.1. NCBI lineage: Eukaryota > Metazoa > Chordata > Mammalia > Primates > Lorisidae > Perodicticus > Perodicticus potto. Next base: position 18,977 of record CAUYRH010033222.1, on the reverse strand, counting down.
CAAATTGGAGTGCTTACATCCTACTAATCAACATAGCCTTCACCTCATTTACCCCGTTACAATGGGTAAATGTTAAGTGTTAAGACATTTGTGTTCTACCCCTGATAGATCCAACTTGTACTTGCAATATGCTTCATTGGTGTGGTCCCCCTACTAACCTTCCCTCTATCGACCCACCTCCCTCCCTTTCCCTTTCCCTTTCCCTTAAGGGCTGTTTCTGTATCCCATTAGTAAGTGTCAACTATGTGCATGACATTGTGCTCATTCTCCCTTGTTGAGTGTATTGACCACTTATTTTTTGCAACTATGTCTCCCATGTAAAGGGAATTGTTTCCTTAATTTTCTTTTTGAATTGTTCAATATTCATTTATAGAAATACAACTGAATTTTGTGTATTCATGTATCCCACAACTTAATAATTCCTTTTGTGAATTCTTTAGAATTATACATGTATATATAAACCATTATCGTCTATTAACAGAGATCGTTTTACTTCCTCCTTTCCAATTTGGATGCCTTTATTTCCTTTAAGTGCATAATTTCCCTGGCTGGAAATTCCAGTAAAATGTTGAGAAGAAGTGGGACAAGCAGACATTTTTCTTCCTGATGTTAGGGGGAAGTTTTCAGTTTTTTATTAGTAAGGATTTTAGCTGTGGATTTTTCATAGATGTCTTTATCAAGTTAATGAATTTGCCTTCTATTCCTAGTTTTCTGAGTGTTTTTATCATGAAAGGATATTTTATGTAATATTTTTTGTACGTTAATTGAGATGATCATTTATGAGTTTTTTCATTTCATTAATGTGGTATATTACATTGATTAGTTATATTATACTGAGCCATTCTTCTATATCTGGAATAATTATCACTTGGTCTTGTTATATAATCCTTCTAGTATGCTTTTTTATTTTGTTTCCTAGTATTTTGTTAAGAATTTTTATGTCTGTGTTTATAAAGGGTATTAGTCTATAATTCTCTTTTTCTATAGTATCTTTGTCTTTGTGTGAGCTTAATACTGGCCCAAAAAAATGAATTAGGAAATGTTCCCTCATCTTGTGTTACATGAAAAAGATGGGGGATATTTGTTAATTCTTCTTTAAACATTTCATAGAATTCCTAGTGAAGCTACTGTACCTGTAATCTTAGCATTCTGGGAAACTGAGGTGGGAAGATCCCTTGAGTGCAGGAGTTTGAGACCAGCCTGAGCAAGAGCAAGACCCCCATGTCTACTAAACATTGAAAAATTAGCCAGGCCTTGTGAGAGGTGCCTGTAGTCCCAACTACTTGCAATCCTGAGGCAAGAAGATCACTTGAGCCCAGGAGTTTGAGGTTGCTGTGAGCTAGGCTAATGCGATAGCCCTCTAGCCAGGGGCAACAGAATGAGACTCTGTCTCACAAAACAAACAAGCAAAAAATAAAAAATAAAAAAATCAATAGTCAGGGAAAGGGCAAGTAAAACCACAATCCAACTGTTGCACACTGACCAAATTTTTAAAACTTAACAATATTAGATGGAACTAAGTTGTAGAATAAGAGAAACTGTTACACTTCTCTGTTGATAAATAAATTAACTTAACCAGGTTAGAAATATATAAAAGAAAGTATTTATACCCTATAATCAGCAATGCTATTCCTGAGTATGTATCACTCAAAATTTATGCACATGGACATCATGGTTCATGAACATGAATATTCATAATGTCCTCAAATTGAAACAATATAAATTTCTGTCAGCAGAATATTCTATATTGACTGCCTCCTTTTTTGACTCCTGGTAATCAGGTTCTGTGTTGATCATGTGGTGAAGTAGTGCTCTCTCACATAACTGTTGGCTGCCATCATCTTCTCCTTTAGTGTATGTTTCTTACCCCTTTTCTAGTGTCTGTCTTGGCATATCCTTTCCATATGGTCTTTGTCTTTATGGTCTCCTCTGTTTCTGTAACTTTAACAGTTATATCTCTGAAGTAATTTGTCTTTGTCTAGCATAGGTTTCTTTTCTCAGATAGGGAGCTTTTTTTCCAGGCTACATGATGAAATTGTAAATTTATCCTTGCCAATATTAACTGGATCCACAATGACAATTAAAAATTCCCTTGCTTTATCTTTCGCGCTCATTCATCAATACATTTTTTTCCTAGAATTTCACTACTACTCTACTGTTATAATGATGTCTACCTTTTTATATGTCATGTCTACCTTTTATTTTCACAATTTACCCTGATTTATCATCTCTACTTGGTTCTTCACTTTATAGCTTGTCCATTTACTAGTCACTTCCTTAATAACTGTATGTAATGGGTTCTTTTCAGCTCTCTCCTTATTCCTGTTCTCTGTTGTATTTGATATTTTTATAACAGCTCCTTGAAACTATTCTTTTCTTCATTCCTTGATACTCACCCATCTTATTTTTCCTCTTTTCTTTTTTTTTTTCTGGTGCCAGGTTTGAACCCACCACCTCCAGTACATAGGGCCAGCGACCTACTCCTTTGAGCCACAAACGCCACCCTATTTTTTCTCTTTTCATCTCTAGTGATTTCTTACAGATAGGAACACCAGAAAATTTATCTTCTAAACTAGAATGTTTTTGACAATGGAAAAGACATGCTATTTAGTCACTAATAATAAATATAGATCCAAGTTTTTCAAGGAAGTACTGCATGTTAGTTACCCCATTTACAGATCTTTTCTTTCTTTGCCCGGTTCCTTTTCTTCTGTTAACCCTTTAATATGGGTATTACCTAAAATTTTCAACTGTCATCCTTTGATATTTCACATACTCTCCTTGGGCAAAACATTTGAATTAGTGAAGTTACCACCTCCATCGATAATTCTCAAATTATATCACCAATCCCTAACTTTTTTCTGAATTACAGACTTATATAGCTTAAGTAGCCCAAAAACTACATACCCCCAAGATTGAAGCTTATCTTCGCCTTCGAATAACCTGTTTTATTTACATACTTATACATAACGCACACATATAAAATATATTTATATGCTTATGTTTATAAATCTGTAGATATATATCACATATATACATGCACACACAAAGAGACATTACTTTGTGCAGTTGCTTCAGTAGATACTGCTCATATAATAGCAAAAATACACGCACATCATGACAATGCATTTTCTTAATAGTATGCAAGATAGACACTGATCAAATGATCACACATACAAATGTCATATATGTGTGGTTATTTCTGTGAATGAGAGGTACATTATATCATGTGAGGTATGATGGGTATTATGTGTTCTTTCCAATACATAACCTATTTTTTTTTAGACAATAGGTAGCTCTTCAGATTCAGACAGTCTCTATTTCTTGAAAATATCACAGTTTAGTACTCAAATGTACTAGCAAATAGTTATATTTCTTCTAAGAATTCCCATTGGTTTTCATCCTAGTTATAGCTATATTGCTCATAAATCATAAAATGTCAACCACTAAAATGGTCTCAATACCATTCATGGGTATTAAGGATATTGAAACCGAATAAAGATGCTTCTATGGCTCAGCACCTGTGGCTCAAAGGGCTATGGCGCCAGCCACGTACACCTGAGCTGGTGGGTTCGAATCCAGCCCGGGCCCGCCAAACAACGATGACGGCTGCAACCAAAAAATGGCCGGGCGTTGTGGCAGGCACCTGTAGTCCCAGCTACTTGGGAGGTGGAGGCAAGAGACTCACTTGAGCCCAGGAATTGGAGGTTGCTGTGAGCTGTGATGCCACGGCACTCTATCCAGAGTGACAGCTTGAGGTTCTGTCTCAAAAAAAAAAAAAAAAAGATGCTTTTATGGAAATAGTGTTACTTCCTTTGTGAGAAAGAAATGATAAATAATAGTCACAAAGTCTGGATGTTTCTTTCTTCTTTTCACATAGTAAGTGATATTTGTTTGATTGAATGTTAATTGCTTGTTCTTTTATCATATATGTTACAAATCTTACACACAAAACTTGAAAGTGCTGAAGCTCCCATTCTTAGAAGACTTATCCCCATTTCTACAGGCCAGAAAATGAACTAAATTATGTATAGCCTAAAATAATAAATTTCATAATCAACATGAATATTAATAACATTAAAATAACCTGTATTTTTTATGTTGGTATAGTTTTAGAGAAGTGATACTCAAGTTACATCAATCTCTACTGTGTTGTTAGGTATAATACAATAATAACAACAATGGCCAACATTCATAAAATACTTACTACTTGACAGTTCTAAATAATTTACAAACATTATCTTAACCCTCTCAGTAATCCAGTGAAGTAGATACTATAATTATCCTTATTTTTCAGGTAAAGGAAATGATTATTCAAAAGCTATATCTATCGGGCAGCACCTGTGGCACAAGGAGTAGGGCACTGGCCCCATATACTGGAGGTGATGGGTTCAAAACCCAGCCCCAGCCAAAAACTACAAAAAAAAAAAAAAACTATATATATCAGGGTCGCAGAAAATGTCATAAACGAGTAATTGAGGAGAGTTCACAAGAGCCAAAAGTATTTACGAAGGTTTGGGCAGCATTTAGGAAAAACCATAAAACAACATGGAATACCCTGGGGCTAGTACCAGTGGGAGCCATTAAGACTTCTGGTCCTACCTAGTAGGGCAAAGAGAAAGAGTGCGATTAGGACCTATACACAAGAAGCTATGATCAAGAGCTATGATCTTGAGTTGAGGGACACGGTCAGTCTCCAGAGACCTGGTAGAGCAGGAGCCAGGGCAATAAATAGCAGACGTTACTCTATGCCACCACACTGTGCCAGTGTCTTTTACTGGCTGAACCCAACTAGAAGCCAGAGAGCATAAAGCACTTTGTTAATGGTGTCATATAGGTCAGCTTGGAATAGAGAGGATGAAAAATGTTGGAGAACAAATCTAAAAAGGAAATGGAAAATATCTAGGAATTAAATAACTTGCTCAAAATTTCAAACTATTAAATGGCACAGAAAGTATATGAATGACAAATACTTTACTCCTCATCACAATGCTATACCACAGTTCATACTTAAAAGCTTTATGAGAGATTATTTACCAGGGAAAATATTTTAAATCTGAAAATTTATATCCTATCTCAAATTGCTGAATGCATTTATACCTAACAGGAAGTGACAGCAAATATTTTAGAGCTGAGCAACAAAGAATGCAAAAAAAAGACATGAGTATTTATTTTAGGTGTTGTTGGCCTTTTCAGTGTATTAAATCATAGCTGTTGCCCTTGTTCAGATTCCAGACTCCATCATTTCTCGTGGTGTTCAGGTGCTCCCACGAGACACAGCCTCCCTCAGCACTACTCCTTCAGAATCTCCTCGTGCTCAGGCTACATCTCGCCTCTCCACAGCTTCCTGCCCAACACCAAAAGTAAGTACAGTTTCTTGGCACCTTATACTACCTGCTCTACCATGAAAATCTGGGAAAACTAACCAATATACATATTTCTCACCACTTAGCAAGGTTGGATTGCATGCAAGATAACACTATGAAAAAATGAATGGAATATGAGATAGTTACCACCGTTATTGCACAAGTTGTCATATTAGATTCAATAGTAGGACAATAAAGATTTCATGCAAAATGTCTTACTTCTCCATTACAGCCAAGGGTATCACTTGCTGTAGCTGCTGTTTCTTTGTTGCAGGCTTGTTATCTTTGAGCATACTTGTCAGTATAGATGTAAAGTTATTTGTTTATACTGAGGATGAATGTATTTTTGGCCCCAAAATTGCAGGATTAACTAACTACTGTCACCAAAGGGATTCTTTTTTTTTTTTTTTTAAACCTTGTTCAAGCAGGGGAAGCTCCCTGCTCTAGTATCATTCCAATTTTTTTCAAACATATTTAACTTGGAATGTTGCTGCCTAATATTTGGAAATAAATCTAAATTTTTTTAGAAAGAAAGTTTTAATGCCAACCTTTGGGAGAGGGAAAGAGTTTCTTAGTCTCTATTTTTTATGATTGCTAACACTGAATTGTGATGGATTAGATACTTATTGGCTGCTCACATCTTTGTATATGAGATAAATTAACTAGCAAACTTAATTACTACTGTGACTGCTTTCTCCTAGAATGTCCCTTCCCTGGTTAAGTTAGCCATTTCTGCTTTCAAGTTCTCTATGTGATAGATCCAATATTGCTATCAAAACATTAACAGTAACATTCCTTCCTAATATTCATAAGACATCACGTTAGCTATCAGGCTACACACTATAATTTTGTTGTAGGGATCTGACAGTTAATTTTTCAAATTGTGGCTCTTTCTCTCAGCAAATTTAAGGACTCGTATAGCTGTCTTCCTCAATTCCAATTTTTTCTATCAATTTTATGAATGTTATAATTTCATTTGACTAGAAGTGATCTCAAACAATTCTCAATTGAGGGCAGTGCAATTTATTTTACATTTCATGGTACAACCTCAGCAAAGTCTTCAGAGTGTTACAGTTGTATATCTTTGTTTTTGGACATGTCAAAAATAACTGATATTAATTTTATCATTTAAAAAATTGAAGTCCAGAACCTGACTAATAGATCCAAAACCACATGCCCTGTGTCTTTGTCAACGGTGCCATACGTGTCAGGTGCCTTCTAGATTCCTTGTGAGGTAATAGAGCATGCAGCTCTGCCTGTGTCTGCTGGTCACCTTCCTGCTTTGCTGACCCTCTGAATCTCAGCACCAACATTCACCACTAAGTGAGTGTGTGCATGACTATAATCTGCAGTGTGATATCAGTGTTCAGGAAATTTTTCCCAGTGGCTGAGTATCCGAAGAGGAATTATGGGACAGATGTTCCATGGCTTGCAATGGGATTTGCACAAACCAATGCACAGCTCCTTAAGTCCCCAGCGATGGACCACATCATCTTGGTCTTTATCATGCTACCTGCACAATATGGTAGCACTGTACCATGATGCACGGGACAGCTCCCATACTCATGCCGCAGAGAGTAACTACCGTGTGCTCAAGACTACTGTGAAGTATAACATAATGCCTGCGCCTCGTGCACCTCTACTCATACCAGAGTACGTTTCACACATAGTGAGCTCTGATTAGTGCCACAAAATGTTAATTGGTCTCCTTACTTACTAGACCTGGTGGAGATGACCATGCATTAATGAATCAACTACACGTGGTATAGCCAGAGAAGCACAGATGACATCGTTAACTGCAATTAACAAGTTTCTTGGAGAATTTAATTCAGCTTTAATATTAATTCCAGGTGTTACTGATGAAATCCCAAAATTCAGAGAGGCAGATAAGATACTTGAGAAAGATGTAGATTTATTGTGTTTTTCTTATGCAAAAATAACATGTCATCTGGATACCATGAAGATAGCCACCTCAGCCTTTCCACACTTAGCATAAGCAGCACCATGTCGTGCATCTGAGACATCTAACACTGTGAAAAATTACTGCCAGAGTAAACCTATACTGGGTGTAATATCTGAATTAAAACTCAGAGCCTTCAAGAAAAAAACTGAAGCAAGAAGGCTTCACAGCAGAACAATGGGCCATTGTGGAGTTTACGTGGCCTGTCAACTTATGTTAAGCTATAGCTGCCACACTCTGTCACAAAAAATAATATCATGAACCTGCCAGCTCTGGGATGGAGTCTGGTTGAAAAACTGAATTTTTAAGGCAACATAACCGTCATGTGTAGCACACCTCCCACAAGCCCAAAAGCAGCCAGCTCATGCACACTGCACTCCACTCCAGCAACACTCAACATGACCAACCACCAAAAATTAAGTATCTAACTCCTCCAGGCCTAGAGCCAATACCAGGTGAATTAGAGACATGGAGACAGAAGAATGAAGAGTACTGAATTAACTATTAAATTACATGACCTTCAAAAAAGACCCAGATTTGAATGCCCTGCAATATCAGATAACAAAGATCCCGTCAAGAAAATCAAGAACTTTAGAGCTTCAGCAGGGATTTGAGAATATTATTTACATAATCAGCAATCTTCGGCAATATTGTGAAATTGAATTTAAACACCTCAAGGAACAACTTTAAAAGCTTCAACTTGATGTAGGACCAGTGGGACATATTTATCCAAATTTACCCCTTACAGTAACTCCACCTATTGTCATGCACGCAGCCCATTCCAAGACTGAATCTTCAACAGTGATTGATAAATGGAAAAGCTGGTGACTTATGTGAGCCATGTTTGATGCACGTCACTGGGCCTATTTCCCAGTTTCACCGTCGTGATTTTGCAATTCACACCACTTGTGAATTTGCAATAAATATCATGATTTAGATACTATATCTGAACAGGTGTGGAACATTCACAAAAATTTTATAGTTTAGTTTTAGGTATAAATAGCCTTATAGATAATAAAAGTAATCAATTGATTAATTAAATAAAAAATTAAGGTCTAATATCTTCAGTGAAAAAAAATTATAAGAACATTTGAGACATGAAATGTATTTACTGCCATTTAGGTGCTAATCAGCTACATTTCAACTGAATGAAAACAAGTCATTTTTAAAAACTGAATTGATTAGAAAAATTGAATCCATGTCTTTTTTTTAATTTTTTTTCCCCAAGACAGAGTCTCCCTTTCTCACCTTCTATAGCACTGTGGCAGTATAGCAACCTCAAATTCTTGGGCTCAAGCGATTCTCTTGCCTCAGCCTCCCAAGTAGCTGCGACTACAAGTACCCGCCACAACGCCTGGCTATTTTTAGAGATAAAGTCTTGCTCTGGCTCAGGCTGGTCTTGAATGTGTGAGCTCAGGCAATCCACCTACCTTGCCTCCCAGAGGGCTAGGATTACAGGCATGAGCCACCGTGACCAGACATGTCTTTTAAATTATTAAAACAAAATAAATTATAATTCAGCTGTATTGAAATTCAGCTGTAAAAGTTAGAGTCATTTATAAAGTCTGAAAAATAATGCACTGAATATTAAGATCTAAATCTTGGGATTATAGAACAATCTAAGACAGTATTTTTTTTCTTAATAATATACTAGGTTCTGAAAGAGGGAGTGAGTAGAGGGGTCACGGGGGGTAGTTTACCTTTTGGAGGCAGAACACTATTACTTTATCTGACACAAGCAATCGGTATAACCTAGTTCTTTGTACCCTCAATGAATTCCCAACAATAAAAAAGAATAATAATAATAATAAACTAGGTTCTTAAATAATTTTTACAGTACTTCAGACTAAATTAAATTATACATAGTAGTTCTTGAGACTTTTTTAAGACTTTGTCATTGCATTTTAGTTACAAAGAGGATGTCAGATACATTCTTTTAAAAAATCACTATTACTTCCCAATTCACCAAAGTAAAATCCTAAAAAATAAAAAATGTTAACATTCATTAATTTAATTTGCTTTTTGAAAAACTTGAAAAGGTAAGTGATTTGTCTTTTTTTTTTTTAAATATATGTATTTTATTATTCTTCATTACATTATTTCCCCCCCCACCCCTCCATGGTAAGACAGAATTGATTTACAGAAAAGAATACAGAAAACACCAAAGTTCCTGGTAGAGGAAGAGATTTCAAGTGGGGAGAGAGATGCTCTCTCCGTTCCTCTCCCAGTCTTTCCCCGTCTCCTCCTCTAGGCCTCTAGCCTCAGGGTATATATAGGTGTATGGGTTCCTTGGCCAGGAAACAGATGAATACAGTCCCTTCCACCAGGGGAAAACTACATATTTTCATCTGCCTTCCTGCCCATCCCATCTAATCTTCTCTTACATTTCTAGCATAGCAAAAAGAACCAGATACCTCATTTTTTGTAGTCAAATACCAGAAGGTTACCCTATACTTGTTCCTGTACCACCTCTATATCCCATCAAACACCCAACTCCTTCAGGTTGACTTCCGGAACATTACCTCAATACCTCAACCTCTCTTCACCTCCATGGCAGTGCTTCTGTTTTAATTTGGGCCTTATCACTGTTCACCCAAAATCTTGTTTACTCTCCCTGCCCCTTAATATTTTCTATATACCACCAGGGCTATTCTTGTTAAAAATACAAACTAGATCAAAGGCCAGCCTTGCTTGAAATCAGGATGCTGATGAACCAAGCTCTTCCTTCTTGGCTTTTCAGCTCAAACCTCGTATACCATGAACAATATAAAACTGCTATACCCAAATGTACCACAGTTCTCACTTCTTTACCTCTGTTCTTTCTGGAATGCCCTCTCTTCAGCTGACTGGGAACTCACTGCTCTTTAAGATGTAGCTTAAACGTGGCTCAGCGCCTGTGGCTCAACGGGCTAAGGCGCCAGCCACGTACACCTGAGCTGGCGGGTTCAAATCCAGCCCGGGCCCGCCAAACAACAATGACGGCTGCAACCAAAAAAAAATGGCCAGGCATTGTGGCGGGTGCCTGTAGTCCCAGCTACTTGGGAGGCAGAGGCAGGAGACTCGCTTGAGCCCAGGAATTGGAGGTTGCTGTGAGCTGTGATGCCACGACACTCTACCCAGGGCGACAGCTTGAGGCTCTGTCTCAAAAAAAAAAAAATATGGTATTATGATCTTATGGGACCACCATCATATACACAGTCTGTGGCTGACGGAAACATGGTATGTGACTGCATTAGAAACACGTCCCATTAGACATATACACTGGGGACCAGTTTCAACCTCCTGGCCACTGTTACCTGAAACTTCCTATTTTGCCTATGGCTCTTCAACATTGCACCCTGAATCAAGTGGTTTGTTTTACGTGTGCTAAGACCAAATCCCAGTGTAGTGATATCACCTTCCTCTTTGTTTGTACTACATTCCTAGTCATGACTTAAAAAGTGAAGTTTTCATTAGTTTCTAAATTTAAATTTACATACATTAAAATATACTTTCTTATTGAACAATTTCCTGAGAAGTGACAAATGCACACAGGCACATAACTAACAGCACAACCAAGATACAGAAGGATTTTATCAACCCCCAAACATTCCCTCTTCCTTCTCCTTTGAAGTCAAGTTCTTCAAAATCACTATCCCATCACACCACCGATTGCTCCCTTCTCCCTGCTTTTGCTTTCCCCAGAATGTCATATATATATATATATATATATATATATATATATATATGAAATAGACATATACATATGAAATACTGTATCTGTAGCCTTTTGAGTCTGATTTCTTTCATTTGACAAAATACATTTGGCTTCGTCCACATTGTTGAATGTTTGTTACCTATTACTGCTGAGAGATAGTCCCTTGTATGAGTTTGCCATAATTTTTTTTTTATACTTTCATTAGCTGAAGGGATTGGATTATAGTTAGTCTTTTATAATTATGAATAAAGCTGCCGAAAAATTCACATACTGATTTTTCTGTGAACATTAGCTTTTATTTCTCTTGAGTGAATACTTGAGCGGTAGGGTGCTGGTTAATATGAAAATGACATGTTTAATTTTGTAGGAAACTAACAACTGTTTTTCAAAGTTGTACCATTTTCCATTTTCAACAGAAATGCATGAGAGTACCACTTGCTCGACATCCTTGTAAGCAGTTGATATTGATAGTTTAAGAAAAATGTTGCCATTCTAATAGAGGTAGTTTTAATGCACAGTTTTCTAGTATTTAATGATATGAAGTGTCTTCACTTATTTGTTTGCTATCCATAAATCTTCCTTCTTTAATGAAGTGGTATTTTCAAGTTTTCCCATTTTAAAATTTGGGTATTTACTGTTGCATTTATACCTTTCTCTATATTCTGGATCTTAGTCCTTAGCCAGATGATTGATCAGCAATTATTTTCCCAGTCTGTGATTTCTTCATTTCCTTTTCTTAGTCTTTCACAGAGAAAATTCTTAAAAAGTGATGAATTCCCAATTTATCAATGTTTTCTCTTGTGGATTACATTTTTGTGTGTCATATCTAAGAAATGTCTTTCTAACCTGAGGTTATAAAGATTTTTCTCCTGAGTATTTATTTATCATAAAGTTTCATGGTTTTAAGTTTTATTTAAGTTATAATCCATTTTGAGCTAATCCTTATGTAAGGTGTGAATTAGAGAAGGAGGTTCCTCTTTCTACATATAGATAAACTATTGTTCAGCACCCTCAAATGGCTTTTGCATCTTAGTCAAAACTCAATTGACCATATCTGTATCTGCTCAATTGACCATATCTGTATCTGGATCTGCTTTTGTATTCTTCATTACATCCAATTAATCTATAGGTCTATTCTTTTAATAATACCATTTTGATTACCATGTTATGTCAGTTAAGGTGAAATCCTACAACTGTGTTCCTCTCTAAAAATTTTTTCATAATTCATTTGCCATTCCAAATATAGTTTAGAATAAGTTTTCTGATATCTGCAAAATAATCTTCAGGGGGCTTCATTTGTAAATTTATTCCATAGATCACTATGGAGTTGAGATCTTAATGAATCTTCCATTTCCTGAATATAAAATTTATCTTTGACAATCTAGATTAAGAGAAAAAAAAAGAAAAAAGCAACATTTTATAAGACATTTGTAGCTCTACGAGTATTCGAAAATGATAGACTAGGTTGTCTTCTCTGACAATCTATTTGACAATCAGTAAAGATACCATCAAAAGGTCTGAATCACTCTAGTACTTTACGGTAATCAATATAAAATCCCAAGACAACTACCAAAATTTCTTAAAATCACTAGTGAGTTTAGCAAGGTCATAGGATACAAGTAAGAATATTACAATCAATCACATTTTTACATACTGGCAATCAAAAAATGGGAATTTAAATTTAACAGATAGCACTACGTACAATAGCATCAAAAATTGTAATACTTAGATATATGTCTGACAAAATATTTACAGAATCTAGTGCTGAAAACTAAGAACCCATGGTGAAGATACAGACTAGATTCCCAGTCAGTTGTATTTCACTGAATCTTTATTAATTGAGAGAAATTGCAGTTCTGTAATAAAAACCAGCCAAAGGTAGACGGGTTGGTGGGTAAGTTGTCTAGAGAAAAGAAAGGGAAGGTTTCAGTTGTGCTCTCTGAGAGGCTGTTGGCATGGGAAAGCCTGGAGCTGGGCTAACTGGAAGTGAGGTATTCTGCGTGATTGGTTTGGAGTGTTTGGCTTTCTTTTATTGGTCCTGAACTGGAAGCAGGGGGCAAAAAATAGGAAATCTGGTAGTTATTCCTCACATCCCATCTGGGGGCCATTTCCACAGAGACTGGTTTGACCGAGGTTGACTCAGAGCTCTACTGTTATGTACGGTCTGAGCCCTTGTCCACCTGCTTATTCAACCTCTCAGCATCCTAAAAGAAGACACTGGAGACACTTCTTGGCATATGAACAATCCTCAGCCGGAAAAGGGGGCAGAGAAAGAATATTCTAAGCACAAGCTACAGCATCCTTTGAAGGGTGGACTAAGGGCAGGTGTCACTGCATAGCTTCCCAAGGAGAGCTCTTCAAAGGCGACCAGAGTGACACTCAGCAGTGAGGAATGTAGCACTTTGTCTAGGGCGAATTTGCAAACTTAACTGTCAAATCTCTGATGAAAGAGCAGAGAATCCTTTCTTATGTCTTAAAGTATTATGAGTAAGTTCTACACGCAACATAAATGGTACAGTGGAGACTTTGCTTAACACACACATTATAAAAAATTAACCAAATCTTTATTTGTATAAAGAATTGCTTTCCGGGTGGCGCCTGTGGCTCATCAAGCAGGGTGCCGGCCCCATATACCAAAGGTGGTGGGTTCAAACCCAGCCTCGGTGAACTGCAAAACAGAAAAATAGCCAGGCGTTGTGGCGGGCACCTGTAGTCCCAGCTACTGGGGAGGCTGAGGCAAGAGAATCGCCTAAGCCCAGGAGTTGGAGGTTGCTGTGAGCTGTGTGATGCCACAGCCCTCTACCGAGGGCGATAAAGTGAGACTCTGTCTCTATAAAAAAACAAAAAGAAGAAATGCTTTCCACAATTTCCTTGGTATTTTCCTTACTCTGAGACTAGGATTGCTGCCAGAGACTTCCACATTCCATTTTTACTTTCTTTCCCTTCCTCCACATGTTGACACTCTGAATTCTAACAACACTGTCAATCACTTGAATTCATAGAAGTTCCTGTTTCTCTTGTTCCACAGGAATTATTTAGTCCACACAAAGTGGGCTCAACTGTCAAAATCTTAAAAGAGCCATCAGATGTTCATTAGGTTCTCTGTAGCTTTACTTTTTTAGATGAGATGGACAGCAATCAGTTCTATTGTACAGTAGCAAAAGAAGAATTTGATTCTAAATTAGGTGCCATTCTCTATAATGAAGAACAGTTATAAAAATTGCTGGCTATAAGAATTATTTATGGTGAAAATGTAGAAGGCTTACCATATGGGGTGTTTAACTATCGCTGTTGCTTCTCTTTCAGTTTTTAAAGATATTTCTGCTTCAGTTTCTTCCCATGATGTGCCTCCTTTTATTTTTGAACCTCTTGTGACTCTTAAAATTTTCTGCAGATTCTAAGAGTCTACCAAAAGTTTGAGATAAGCACATCAATAAAGTGGCTTTCATTTTTAGGGGGGAGATAAAAGTCTTCTCTGTGATTGCAGGACATTTGAGAGATACTTAATATGTTTCATTTTCAATTTTGCAAGATCTGTTTCACTCAATTATTTTTTCACAGCTGCACCTTCCTTGTTAACTTTTTAATAACTCTCCCCATGTCCACCACCGCAATTAGAGGTATGTGACATCCACTTGTGCTTAGACTATTTCCCTTAGGTTGATGTTGTCCCAAATCAAGCCAAGTAGCAAAGTGGCACTGTGGCCTTTTGGCTAGAGATTGCACCTTACTTTTTCATTATACCCAAACATTGATTTGACATTTATCCCGATTTTCTGCTACACTGTAGAATTAAGACCACGGTCAAGATGTCCCATATACTAGGAGTAACAGAAGGTAAGTTGAACTTACATCTGCTATTGGATGGGGTTATAGCCAGATACTCAACCGCACTTCTCTTGGAGCACTTATAAGCCTGGCTCTTGGAATCTCTCCAGGGCTGAGGCCAAGCCACCTCCGCAAATGGGAAGCATTAGTAAATGCCTTTGACTCAGATTTCAGGTCTAACTCCTAGAAATTCTCTCTCCTTCCAATCCAAGATGCAACTTCATGTACATATTGAAGTATTATGAGCAAGTTCTACATGTCATGTAAATGGTGCAGTGATGACTTTACATAGCACATGCATTGTAAAAAATTATAAAATTAACCAATTCTTTTTTTTTTTTGAGGCAGAGTCTCACTGTGTCGCCCTTGGTAGAGTGCTGTGGCATCGTAACTCACAGTAACCTCAAATTCTTGGGCTTAAGTGATTCTCTTGCCTCAGCCTCCCAAGCAGCTGGAACTACAGACGCTTGCCACAATGCCCAGCTATTTCTTTTGTTGTAGTTGTCATTGTTGTTTAGCAGGCCCAGGCCTGGTTCAAACCTGCCAGCCCTGGTGTATGTGACCAGTGCCCTAACCACTGAGGTACAGGTACCAAGCCCCAATTCTTTATTTGTATAAATAAAACAGAATGTTCTTTTCAATAGGGAGCATAACAGTAATCCTTTTCTCATTGAAACCTATGGAGAAGGGAAAATCTGAGAATCTCCTTATTTGTGTGTTTATTATCTGTAATTTTCACCAACCAGGGTAAAAAGGAAATCACTGGGCAAATGGCTGACAGTACTATTATCCATTCATGGAAATAAGAGGCTTCCAGTGTGGGAGGTGTCATTTTTCCCTTATTGCTTTTATTAGGACAACAATTTAAACACATTATTCATTATTGTCAGTGCTTACCCAATATCTACTTTTTCAATATCCATCCAGAGTATCAACAGAAAAGTCCAGACAGAGCTCAACAGAATTCCATTGGGTTCCCTTTCGTGATCCTTTTGGTAGCATGAATTGAAAGTCATCTTGCAGATCTTGTTACTAATCGCCATGAGCACTTGTTACACAAGGAGCATACCTATTTTCACATTCACAGGAAATAATAATAACCAGGAAGAAAAAAAATCCACATTCTTTTCCTCAATGAAAAATATATGGAAATACAACTTCACCTACAGTAGGCACAAGAGCAACCATGTTGTAGGGAGGTCTGACATTTAAGTTCTTAAACTCGCCACTGTGCACTTATATTAGCTGCTCTATAAAAAAACTCGGTACGGTTTCCTAACCTTGGTATCTCAGCGTCTCACAGCTGTGTTCATGTCAATGTGTTGTGGTGCCTTGCTGAGTGGTGTTTATTGTTGTTGCGTTTTTTGTGTGTATGTACGTGTGTGGCCATCCAAAGAACGTCAAAGCTTAAACTGGAGCAATGAACAAAACATTACATTTCTTATTAAACTTGGCAACAGTGGAAGTGAAATTAAGGACACATAAGTCCAAGTTTATGGAGGTAATGCCATGAAGAAAATGGCAGTGTACAAATGGATTAAATGGTTTTCTGAGGAGAGGGAAAACATCACTGCTAAAGAGAGGTCAGGGTGGCCAGTAACGAGCAGAACTGATGAAAACATTTCAAAAACTCATCAAATTGTGCATCCAAGTTGTCAGCTGACTGTAAGA
Source organism: Perodicticus potto (assembly GCA_963574655.1). Taxonomy (NCBI): domain Eukaryota; kingdom Metazoa; phylum Chordata; class Mammalia; order Primates; family Lorisidae; genus Perodicticus; species Perodicticus potto. The sequence continues at coordinate 2,455 of CAUYRH010033222.1, read as the reverse complement.
AGTGTAGTGGAACATAGTGGTAGCAAGACAGGAAAATCTTAACTGAAAATCTCGGCACAAGCAAGGTGTGTGCAAAAATGGTTCTGAAGGGGCTCACTGATGAAGGAGAGGAAAGGAAAGAGCATCAAAGTTTGCTAAGACCTTTTGAAGAGGCGAGACAATGTTTTGGGACATGTTCTCACTGGTGACAAAGCACAGGTGTACCAATACGACTCTGAAACAAAGCATCAAAGTGCACAATGGACATCAGTTAGTTCTCCATGACCAAAAATTTCTGTCCGGAACAAAGACTCAGAACAATGTTGCTAACCTTTTATGGTATCAGAGGGATTGTTCATTATAAATTTGTATGAACTGAACAGTTAACCAAGTTTATTGTTTGAAAGTGGTAAAAAGACTGCATAAAAAAGTTAGATAAAAATGACCTGAACTTTTTTTTGCCATCAGCTCATGGCTCTTGCATGGTGACAATGCACCAGGGATTTTTTTAGCCAGTAAACAAATAAATGTATTGGAACACCCTTCCTACTCACCTGATCTGGCCCCCAGTGACATTTTTCTCTAGCCAAAGATAAAGGAAATATTGAAAAGAAGACATTTGATGGCATTGGGGACATCAAGTGTAATATGATGACAGCTGTGGTGGCCATTCAGAAAGAGTTTCAAAATTGCTTTGAAGGGTAGACTAGGCACTGATGTCAGTGCATAGCTTCCCAGGGCGAGGAGGGACTTTGAAGGTGACCCTAATGATATTCAGCAATGAGGCATTGAATACTTTTTCTGGGATGAGTTCATGAACTTAATTGTCAGATTCCCATGTGTGATCTGTAGCTCTGAGCAGCCTTCTTGATGCACAGTGCCCCAAACATCTGTGCTACAGAAGAGGACTCTCTTGCTCTACTCTTTTTCCCCAAACAACAGAACATTTTGGCTTAGAGATGAATCAATGGCTCCAGGACTGAGGTAAGTGAGATACTATTGCCTTTTAAACTCCCAGCTATGAAGGTTAAAACAACAAAAGCAATAACAAAAATTTACTTTAGGCCAACACAATTGATAGTATCTATACCGCAGTTATTTGCTTACAGGGCTGTGGCTCAAGAGTGTGTTGTATTCACAGTTGGATTCCCAGAATACAGCTCAGAATATAGAGTAGGCAAATTTTTACCTCCCGATTGGACCCCAACACCCACCACTTCTTTCTTTCTTTAATCATTACTTATGTCTTATCAAGTACACTTCCTTTTCTCCCAAGTGATTCCTTTTTGTCCCCACTGCTGTCACTTCCCTTCAGATCCTCAACATTCTGCACCTGTGCTGTAACAAGGGTCTCCTGCCCAGCTGCCAGCACATCCCCACGTCAAGGCACGCTCCAGGAGAATCTGACCCTGTCACCCCTGCTTTTAGAAACCTTTCAAACTTCCCTATGGCCAAAACAGTGATTTCGAATCTTTTTCTTCAGAACTCTAGGATTTCAGAGTAGTGACTCCTGTTCTCCACATTTGATTCAGATTTAATCTTTGAAACATCTATGCTTGACTATTTTTAAAAGTGACATGAGAAGTACCTCTTGTGGGAAGATGAAGTGGATTTCACCTTCTAAGTATAGCCAAAAATCCTGGACATTACATCTAAAACAAACATAAGAAGTCTCTGAAGGGGCGAGCAGAAGGTCGACAGGCTCAGAACCCAGGACCCAAGGCGCAACATGGTAGTGAGTTCCCTGGGAATCATTTGTGTCTCATTTATGCCCTACTCAGAGCAGAAGAAACAGACAAAAAGCACAGACAGAACAAGGCTCCCCAACAAAACTTGGTTTCTTGAGCCACAGAACCAGGAGATGGACAGCCTAGGTATAGAGAACATTTCTGGGTGACAGCGTGTCTGCCACAGCAGATGTCACACAAAAAATTGGACCCTGCTCAGTTCCGGCCAGCAAAGGGCAAATGAGGAGCCTGGATATCCGTCCTTGTCAAGGTGAAGGGAGGAGCACTGAATACCTGTCAGGGCCCAGGACTGGCCAGGTCTCGGCCTGGCTTAACTAGGTTCTGGAAGTGGACCGCTAAGTTACCTTGCTCAGGTCTCTTACCAGGCTATCTACTTTAGCAGGAGACAGTGTCTTAGAGAGAGCAAAGCAGTCTTCTTAGAAAGATAGATCTTAGTCTTTAGCAGAACTTAGTGACCTTCAGCAGAGAGACGCCGTGCTGGCGTTCTGCAGGCAGGAGAGGAGACAGAGTCAGAGTAAGCGCGTCTGTGATAGAATGCGCACGCTCCCGACTGCCTTCTCCTCTGGCCTAATCTAAGGCTGATCTTGTGCCTCTCCACACCACAGGGGTAGAGACTGCCAATTCACCACTGCTCTCATCTCGCGAGCTCTCGTGCTTGTTAGGAGAGCTAAATCCCTCTCCTTGCCCTTTCCACCCAGGTGTTTTATTATTGAGCTATACAGGTATTT
>CAUYRH010033221.1:99-20463 GCA_963574655.1 Perodicticus potto | reverse complement strand
GTGGCATCACAGCTCACAGCAACCTCCAATTCCTGGGCTCAAGCGAGTCTCTTGCCTCTGCCTCCCAAGTAGCTGGGATCACAGGCGCCCGCCACAACACCCGGCCGTTTTTCGGTTGCAGCCATAATTGTTGTTTGGCAGGCCCGGGCTGAATTCGAACCTGACAGCTCAGGTGTATGTGGCTGGCGCCTTAGCCTGTTGAGCCACAGGCGCCGAGCCCACTCCTTGTTCTTTTGACTTCAGTTTCAACATTACCTTCTCAAAGGCCCTTTTCCTGACTGCTCCATCTAAAGTAGCTCTTATTCTCTATTCTAGCTCCTTCTATTCCAGCCTCTACTTCAACTTGCCATTATTTGTGTCTTCTCCACTAAAAATAAGTTTCATGGGGCCAGGCATAGTGGATCAAGCCTATAATTCTAGGAGGCAGATGTGGGAAGATCACTTGAACTTAGTAGTTCAAGACCACCTGAGCAAAGCAATACCCCTTCTTTACAAAAAAATAGAAAAAATAGCTGGGCATGGGGGTGTGTGCCTGTAGTCCAAGGCATTTGGGAGGCTGTGAAAGGAGAAATGTTTCACCCCAGGAGTATGAGGTTGCTGTGTGGTAGGCCGAGGCTAGATGACAAGAGTGAGACTCTGTCCCAAAAAAAGGCAAAAAAAAAAAAAAAAAAAAAGCTTCTTGAGAGCAAGAGGCTTCAGATGTCTTATTCATTGCTGTTGCATCCTCAGCATGCAAACAGGGCCTGGGACAGATCAGGTGCTCAATCAAGCACCCGCTATCTGCTGAAGGATGACTTAAGATTCCCAGGGAGGTCTCTGAGGTGTCACAGACAGGCTGCATGCTCCTTAGTAAAACAAAACAAAACAGAACAAAAGCAAAACTGTGAATGGACTGAACAGTCTTTGTTTTGAGAATTCCTCTTTACACTGGATTTAAACAGTTGGTTGCTTGCACTAGAGTGTGGTGCAACCAATCTCAGCCCAGTTTTAATAGATCCCTGTTTGGTATTGCCCAGCAGAGCAGACCATCTGGCCCTTAGCCACCTGAACGAGTTTAAGGAATAGTAGTGTGCCTGGGCATCATTCCACAGGTAGGCAGGCTGAGGCTAGGGAGGTTAGCCTTTTTTATCACCGGGAAGGAGCCTGCACTGCAACCTTCCCCCAACCCCCAAATGGTCTCATCCCCTTAACATAAAGGTGAAGAACAAATCTCCGTAGGCGATCCAAAGAAAGCTCGGTATTTTTAGCATCAAGGCTCGGTTTGCAAGGAAATAAAAATCTTCATTTACTCTCCCTTCTCTGGAAGACTACACCCACCCCAGCTTCCAAGGCCCGGCAGGAATGCTTGTCTTCAACACAGCCATTTTCCTAATCCTTCGCCCACCTCTCCCCGGCCACCCGGTGTATCCTTCAAGATGTGGCCTCCCACAGCTTGCGCTTCTCCGGGGCATTTCCTAGGAGCGCTAACGGAGGCCACAAGTGCCCTGCCCAAGTCCAGGCTGGGCCTGCCGTACACCCACTGCAAGGGCGCGGAGTGGTCGGCTTCTAGCCTTCGGCACCGCCCAAAGCGGGACAAAGGGGCGGTCCAGGGACTCGGTGCCGCCCGAGTCAGGAGGAGGGGCTGGTGGGGGAGGGGCCAGCCGGCGACGGCCGGGGCGGGGCCGGGGCGGGCCCGGGGCGTGCCCAAGCGCGCGGGGCCTCACCGGGCGGCGCCGGGAAGTGGCGCCCCTTCCTCCGCAGCCGGCAGGCGCCGCGCCCCCGGCCCCGCCCCTCCGCGCCCCGCCCCCGCTCGGACGGCCTGAGTCGCGCCCTCCCGCCCGGCGCTGCCGAACTTGCTCTAACTTCCTCGGCCGGGCCGGGCTGCGCCGCCACCGCCGCGCCTGGGTGAGTAGAGCGCGGAGCCCGCACTGGAGCGTTGGGCCCTGCCCCACTCTTTGTCTGAGACCGACTCCCCCCAACCCCGAGCGTCCTCTGGGGACGGGGACTGCTCCCTAGGTCTCCCCTCAGCCCTTCAGACTCCCTCCCCGCCTGCCTCGGGGCGGCTCTGCGGGCGGTGCAGGCTTTGTCTGCGAGGATTGCCGGTGAGAGGTGCGAGGCCTGGGCCGGGACCCCGCCAAGCCGAACTCGGGCGCCGGGCTTAGTGGGAGCCGCGGCGGCGACCGGACTGGCGCTCCTGGTGCTGCAGCCCTATCCCGGTCTCCGCGTGCCGCGGCGAGTGCGCGCCGGGGCCGGGCGGGGGTGAGCGCGCCGAGGGAGGGAGTTGCTGGGCTGCGGCCGCCGCGTGGGCTCTGCCCCTTGTCGCCAGCAAAGGGCTCGGATGGCTGCTCCTTCCGGTTCGGTCTTGACCCCTAGATCCCCAAGGAGTTCAGGTCTGGGGTGGGGGCGGACGTAGGCCAGGGAGGGCCGCCCTTCCCCGCGCCCCGCTGTGGGTGTGCTTCGAATCGCCCAGCCCTCGGTGCTAGCCCCTGTGCCCCGCGCTGGTTTGAGGCGGCCGGAGTTTGAGTAGGTCGTGACCCAGCTTCTCCGCGTTGGTTGTGTAAGGTTGTACTTGGGAGCAAAGCCCTGACCCCTGACCTAGGTGGACCTTTAGTCGAGTTGAGTTGGGCTACGGAGTTAGCGTGTTCCGGGCCGCTGCTCTGGCCTCAGAGGTCGAGGTGCAGGCGGGTAGGAAGTGTGTGTGTGTGTGTAGGGACTTCGACCTCAGGACCAGTGGGACACGTGTCTCAGGCGAAGTGTCCATACCTTGGAGGTGTCGTCAGCCACGATCCTGACCTGGCACTGGCCGCTAAGTTATGGTGAGTGTGGCGGTGTGCACGCTCAATGGCTGTCCTAGGCGCTGGCATCTGGGAGGTCAAGTCGTCTTGGGCAGTAGTGCAGGGCATTGTTTTGGAGCCCCTGCAGGTGTGCTTTTCGCTGACATCTGCTTTCCGTTTGGAGATGGAGGTTGCCCTTAGGCTAAGGGGGAGTGGGTTAGCTGCCTGCCGAATCCTCAAAAATAGCCTTCCACTCGCCCCTTCCGTGCCTGCTAAATGCTTGGGCCACCCATACCTATTTTTGAAAGAAAAGCTGGGGATTAGTCCCTCAGAACACCCTTATGTCCTCTCCACATTGAGCGAGCCCATGGTTATTGGAGGCACCCTCAGGTATTCTGGACTCTGGGACCCTCAGAATGAAGCCTTGACTCCTCCACCATAGCCCCATATGCCCTTCTAGTCCCTCAGCTGTCCCTAAGCTTTGTGTCCCATTACGAGGATCTCTAATGTTTAAGTGACAGGCCTGGAAACCCAGGTCACTGGATGGATTTTCCCCTTCCCGCTCTTCGTGTTGCATTCCAACTTCAACTGGAGACTCGTTTTTTAGACGGAGTCTCACTTTGTCACCCTGGGTAGAGTGCCATGGCATCATAGCTCACAGCAACCTCAAACTCTTGGGCTCAAGCAATCTTCCTGCCTTGGATTCCCCAGTAGCTGGAACTATAGGTGTGTGCCACTATGCCTAGCTAGTTTTTTCTTTCTTTTCTTTTTCTTTTTTTTTTTTTTAGAGACAGAGTCTCACTTTGTTGCCCTCAGTACAGTGCTGTGGCGTCACAGCTCACAGCAACCTCCAGTTCTTGGACTTAAGCGATTCTCTTGCCTCAGCCTCCCGAGTAGCTGGGACTACAGGCGCCTACCAAAACGCCTGGCTATTTTTTGTTGCAGTTTGGCCGTGCCAGGTTTGAACCCGCCACCCTCGGTCTGTGTGGCCAGTGCCCTTCTCACTGAGCCACAGGCACTGCCCTAGTTTTTTTATTTTTAGTAGAGACGAGGTCTTCCTCCTGCTCTGGCTGGTCTCACACACCTGATCTCAAGCAGTTCGCTCACCTTGGACTCCCAGTAGTGCTAGGATTACAGGCATGAGTCATCACCTGTGCCCTTGGAGACTTTCTTTGGGTTTTTTTGGTAGAGACAGAGTTGCACTTTATCCCCCTCGGTCACAGTGTCACACAACTCACAGCAACCTCAAACTCCTGGGTTTAGGCGATTCTCTGGCCTCAGCCTCCCAAGTAGCTGGGACTACAGGCGCTTGCCTCAATGTCCGACTATTTTTTTGTTGCAGTTTGGGCGGGTCTGGGTTTGAACCCGCCACCCTTGGTATATGGGGCCGGCGCCCTACCCACTGAGCCACAGGCGCTGCCCTGGAGACTTTCTTGGTGTTTTCAGCCCCCACATCTCTGAACTTCACTTCTTGGACTACCTAAAAGCAGTGGTTCTCAACCTTCCTAATGCCATGGCCCTATAATACAGTTCCTGTGGGTCGGGACCCACAGGTTGAAAACCGCTGACCTAAAGTAATCTTCAATCTATTTAACAAAACATGATAGTCTGTCAGGTGCCAGGCACTGTTGTAGGCTATTCCAAGGCTCACCACTCCCTGACTGAATGTAAACTCTTGTGGTTTTAGAACTAAGGTTGGACATGGAGTAGTGTTTATTTATTTATTTTTTAGAGACAGAGTCTCACTTTGTCGCCCTTGGTAGAGTGCTATGGCGTCACAGCTCACAGCAACCTCCAACCTGTGGGCTTAGGCGATTCTCTTGCTTCAGCCTCCTGAGTAGCTGGGACTATAGGTGCTGGCCATAACGCCTGGCTATTTTTTTTTGTTTCAGTTTGGCTGGGCCGGGTTTGAACCTGCCACCCTTAGTATATGGGGCCGGCACTCTACTCACTGAGCTGCAGGCGCCGCCCTTTTTTATTTTTATTTTTTGAGACAGAGTCTCAAGCTGTCACCGTGGGTAGAATGCCACAGCGTCACAGCTCACAGCAACCTCCAACTCTTGGGCTTAAGTGATTCTCTTGCCTCAGCCTCCCAAGTAGCTGGAACTACAGGCACCCGCCACAACGCCTGGGTATATTTTTTTGTTGCAGTTGTCATTGTTGTTTTAGCAGGCCCAGGCCAGGTTCAAACCTGCAAAGCCTCAGTGTATGTGGCCGGCGCCCTACCCACTGAGCTACTGGAGCCGCCTGGAGTAGTGTTTATTGACCTGAGTTTGATCTCAGCATAGCATCATTCAAGCAGACAGGAGACCAAGCACACTGGGGCTTTTGAAGGTCTATAGCTTCCTCTGTGAAGAAAGACTTGAAAGAGAGAGAGCTACAGAATGGTTGGCTGTCCTTGGAAGTTTCCCCCTTTACCAGCTGGGCACCTATGCTAGTCTCTAGGGTGAGGTGAGGGCATCTCTTTCTCATGTGGAATGTGAATCTCATGTGGAAGATGAATCTCATGCCTCGTGGGGAAAAGTAATGACCCTGTCCCACAGGTTGTGGTAGTAATGAAGTGACTTCCCCATGGAGGGCAGAGCGCAGGATTGTTGTGGGTTCTGGAACCATTTCCTGAGACCTCATTCTAGGCCAGCGGTTCTCAACCTGTTGTTAGCGACCCCTTTGTAACAATGAAAATATAAGGCGGCGCCTGTGGCTCATCGAGTAGGGTGCTGGCCCCATATACCGAAAGTGGCGGGTTCAAACCTGGCCTCTGCCAAACGGCAAAACAGAAAAATAGCCGGACTTTGTGGTGGGCGCCTGTACTCCCAGCTACTCAGGGGGCTGAGGCAAGAGAATCGCCTAAGCCTAGGAGTTAGAGGTTGCTGTGAGCTGTGTGATGCCACGGCACTCTACCAAGAGCGATAAAGTGAGACTCTGTCTTTACAAAAAAAAAAAACCCAAAAAACAATGAAAATACAGCGTGGCATTAGGAAGGTTGAGAACCATTGTTCTAGGCCATCATATGCCAGGGATTTGACCTGTTAACTTTTTAAACTTAAGCTGAAGTAGAATTCATTTTGGCAGTGTGTACAAATGCCAATCCTGGGAAACTTTTGCTTGTTTAAAATCTAGTGAAGGTTATGGATAAGCTTACAGCAACTATGAGGAGGGTTTCTTTTTTTTTTTTTTTTTGGTTGCAGTCATTATTGTTGCCAGGCGGTCCCGGGCTGGATTCGAACCCGCCAGCTCAGGTGTACGTGGCTGGCGCCTTAGCCCGTTGAGCCACAGGTGCTGAGCCATGAGGAGGGTTTCATAGTGATACTAATTCTGAGTTTTTTCAGACTATTTGTTGAGACTTATTCACAATCCTGGAGGTCTTACTTATATTAACTTGTTAATCCTTGAAAAAATTCAGTGTGATAGACGATACTAAAAGCCCCATTTTACAGATGAGGAAATTGTGGTTCAGGTAGGTCACAGAATAACTTGCTTGAGGTCTCAATACGAGCTGGGTTTTCTCATTTCTAATTTAGACAATACTTTCCTTTCAGAGGTGATTAGTATACTAAACAAACCTGGTCCACATTGGAAGTAGTGAGTCCTTTCAGTATAGGTGACTTTATATCTCTATTTCTGAAACCATCTCATCTATCTGGCATAGCCTGGGCATATAGCAGGTGCTCCTCAACTTTTGTCTTTCTTCCTAAGGCCAAGGAATGGGAAGACTTAAACCCTGCGTAGAAGATTGGGTTTGCTGTGATAACAACAAACTCCAAATCACATAGGCTTAAAGCCACAAAGGTTTATTTCTCATTCACACTGTTATCACATCTCTGATTTATGTCAGCTTCACTGTAATTGGAACATCCCTAGCCACTTGGAAAGAGGGACAGAGAGCATGATGAATCTTGTCTTGGCTCTTGCAGCTTCTACCTGGATAGTGGCCTTTCATTGACTAAAGTATGTCACATGGTCATATTTACCAACAGCTGGGGAGGGGAAGAGGATCATAAACATTTGGTGAGCAGCACTAAGCCTAACATCTGCCTACCACAGTGCCTTCTTCTGTGACTTCTTCCCAAGTTTTGGGTCCTAGTGTTGTCATATGTTTTTGTGTCTGTAGAAACACTGATTATGATTAGTCAAAAGAAGCATTATTTAGGTTAAAGATGCATTGAGGTACCACATTTGAAGGGCAGTGGTGTGGTCAACAAGAATGCATGTTAGGGGCTCGGTGCCTGTGGCTCAACGGGCTAAGGTGCCAGCCACGTACACCTGAGCTGGCGGGTTCGAATCCAGCCCGGGCCCTCCAAACAACAATGATGGCAGCAACCAAATAATGGCTGGGTGTTGTGGCGAGCCCCTGTAGTCCCAGCTACTTGGGAGGCAGAGGCAGGAGACTCGCTTGAGCCCAGGAATTGGAGGTTGCTGTGAGCTGTGATGCCACCGCACTCTATCCAGGGTGACAGCTTGGGGCTTTGTCTCAAAAAAAAAAAAAAAAAGAATGCATGTTAGGGTAGCAAAAGGTGGTCTGCAAAGGCAGTTTGCTTCTGCCTCCTGGGCAAGTTACTGAGTTCCTTAGGTGGTCTTGTGCTCATTTATATATTTCCATTCATTCATCTGTGGGCCTGAGGACCAGTGAGATCCTGGATAGAGTTTCTTATTCAGCACATGTTCAGGTCCCAGCCTAGTGCTAGGGGCTGTCAACAAGGGTGATGATGCTTGCTTCCTGCCGCAGGGTCCTGGTGGCCTTTGGAGAGGGCCAGTGATGCCCACAGGGAGGGAAACAGGTTCCTGCTCCCCCTCACTCCCTGGCTTGTCAGCCCTTGGACAGTTTGTATACCCTATCCCCTACCTGAAGGTGGCTAGTAGGGGCAGCCCCCTTTCCTAGAAGCAGGAGCAGATAGAGGTAATCCCAGCAGGACTTGTCCTTCCCCTTTCCTTTGTGGGACTCTGGGGAAAGGAGAGGCAAGATTACTGAAGTGTGGACTCCCAATGGGAAAAGGATAAAGCGTGTGGCTGGGATGGTTTTCTGGTTTGTAGAAGGGTGTAGAAACCCTCTGTTAATTGCATTTCCCCCTTCAGGTCTCCTTAAAATGTGTAGAGCTGTGAGTCTTGCTTTTGTGCTTTGCTACTTGATAGGTTTCTGGTGACTTCCAGCAGGACCAGTAGACACTGGTGGAGGTGGTGAGACCTCAGGTTCTTCTGCCTCATTGTTCTTAGACATATTTCCTCCTTTTTCAGGGCCTCTGTTTTCCCACCTGTGGAATGGAGGCAGTGATGATGGTGCTCTCCAACAGTGGTCCCACTCTCGGCTGGTTCCAGGGAGCTGCATAGACCAGTGTTTTGAGACTCTGGTCTAGGTGAATGCCAGTGTTTTGGTTTGCTTATTTTCTGTTATAGCAGTCTCCCCTTTGTGAATCAGGTAGGGTCTTCGTAAAGTTTCCATATCCATTTTCTCCCTTAGGTGCATATATTTTTGTTTCAGACCAACATTCCGGTTGGCAATAGCTGTTATTTGTGTGGCAGCTCAGCAAAGTGCTCACCAGCAGCTGATTTTGGGAACCCCACTTCCTCCACTCTTGGTCTTGGTGGGGTTGGGCGGGGCTGTGGTTTTCTCTTAGGAGGCAGCAGACTTGGTAGCAAGAGCTTAAGTGGGCCTGTGCCGAGTGGAGTTGAAACTCTTCACCTGTTGAGCTCTGTTCTGCCTCCCTAGCCGTGCAGCCAGGGAGAAGGCTAGAGCCTGTGTCTTTCTATCAGGTGGATAGCTGGAAGGATTGACTGGTGGCTGGATCCTTCCTCTTTGGGCTCTGTTGGCCTGTGCTGGGTGGCTAAAGGCCTGGCAGTTGTCTCTGAAGTGGTGTCTGGGATCCTGCCATCTCAGACTGTGTGTTCCCTGGCATTTGGGAGAACTGAGATAGGGTTGTCCTGCATGGGTAAGGCTTGGGGAGGGGCCGGGACGAGGGGCTGGTGAGACTCCTCTCCGGAATTCTCCTGACTGTGTGCGCCACCTTGTTGGGGCCTGTGCTCGTGTGCTCTGCAGGGCCCAGACAGCATTACTGAAAATCAGAGACTGCAGAATACATAGCACTAACAGCGCTGGGAGGAAATGAGTATCTCCTGAATCTCCCCGTGGGGCAAGGGCAGCAACACACAGTCCTGAGGCAGGGTCTTGTGCTTAAGCTTTAGAAGCTCGCCGGGCCACCTTAGGAAACTTGTGCTTATTAAAAATGAAAATAAGGAAAACAGCCACCTTAGCTTATATTTGGACCTCCTGGGGAGGGATTACTGGGGAGCAGTTTAGGCCATCACCGGAGTGTGTCTATACCTAATCTGGGGCACCCATTCAGCTGGGTAGGGGGTAGGGCTGCTTTTATACCTCCCAGCTGCAGTCACCAGCTGCTTTACAGAGAAGCTGTGATTGCCCATTGAGTTACCATTGCCATGAAGAGACCCTGCCTCTTCCCCAGATGCTTTCCTGATGTCTGGCTTGCCTACACATTTGCTGTTTTGTTTCAGCCCTTTGCCCCTGGGCTAGGCAGACAGAGTCTGTTCCTAGGGATTGGTAGGGGAGGTTTACATATTCTCAGTGAGGGGTGGGATTGAAAAAATTGTTCTGACATTTGTCAAAATGGTAAGGTAAGGCAGACTTTATTCAAAACTATTGCAGTAGGTATAGGGACTACTGCAATGTTTTTTGTTTTGTTTTGTTTTGAGACATAGTCTCACTTTGTCGATCATAGGAACCTCAAACTTTGGGGCTTAAGTGATTCTCTTGCCTCAGCCTCTCAAGTAGCTGGGACTGCAGGCACCCACCACAACACCTGGCTATTTTTAGAGCCGAGGTATCGCTCTGGTTCAGTTTGGTCTTGAACTCATGAGCTCAGGCAGTCCACCCCCCTCAGCCTCCCAGAGTGCTAGGAGTGAGCCACTGTGCCCAACCTGCAATGGGGTTTTATAGCAGGGGGTAGAGAGTGGGCTCAATTCCAAATACAACAAAGAAACATGGGAACTTAGAAGGAGCAGAGTGCAAGGAGCCTGGAAGATTTATTTCTAAGGGGAGGGGTGTAGGGAAATCTTTTGCTAAGGAACCTAACTGGATTCTTCCTGAAGGCAGGCCAGGGTGATCAGATATTGGCTGGGGGATGGAGTGGAGGATTCTGGCTAAACTGGCTTAGCAGGATTCTTGTTAAAATTGGGCTGTATACTCATGGAGACAGAAGTCCAAGGTCTGGCTTAGGCGAGCAGAGGGCACAGAAGACTTGGCTAAAATTTTTGAATCTTTGTCAGTATCTTATGGCTGGCAGTGCCCTGCATTTAGTCTTGCCCATGGTTCTTGCACTGGCATAAGCTTATGGCTACTCACATCTATCCCACAAGAACCCTGTCTCACCTTGTGAGTGTCACCTTCTTGTTTCCAGAAAGCTTGATCCATTTCGTTTCAGCGTCTGCTGGCTTCTTGACCTTGGGTCACTGGACTTCCCCTCTGCACCCAGGATATAGCATGCACTTGGGGTCTTGTTTCTCTGCATCCCTCCAACCTTGCCCCTTACAAACAGGTATCCTCTAGGTCTCCCACTGCCACAGCTATTGGCTGTCAGACTACAGCCACTTTATTCTGGATAATTATTTTTTTGGCTTCTGAAACTGAGCTCCTCCTGCTGTACCTTGTGTTTCTTGCTCTCCCTGTCCTGGACAAACCAGTTGGACAACTTTGTAGCTCTTCACACTCTCTCCCTCCCCCAGCAGCCTAGGGACTGACTGTCTCATTGTCTGAGCTGGGCAAAGGGAGGTACTGTGGGTGATCTTCTCTGGTGCTGGGGCCAGCCTTGTTCCTCCTTCTCTGGTGAGTGAGGCTCCTCCTTGTTTTTTTTCTGCCCCTCCTCTCTACTAGGTCAGACCTTGCCTCTTGTTAGAGGGCTTCCCCCACTAGTCTCCCCTGTGTAGGTGACCTTGTCTGGTCTGCCTCTTTTTCCTGCCTTCTTTTCTCTTGTTTCAATTGCCTACTTTTCAGGAGGCTGGCCTCCTGCTATCTTGAGGAAAACTTGTCAGCTAGGTTGAGTAGGAGTGGGTTTTCCCCACTTCCCTAGGCTCTGTGGTTGGCTTTTGCTCTGCAGGGGACAGACCCTGCTCTTTTCAGATAACCTGCCCACCATAGTCATTATTGCTTATTGTTCTAGCTGCTTCCTGAGTAATGGTGTAAACAGGGGTAGGTTTTGAGGGAGCATGCAAAGAAAAAGGAAGAGTTGGTGGTAATGGTGGGGAATTCATTCCCAGAGGCACTGGGCTACTAAGAGAAATAAAGAATGAGCAGAGAGGAGGGGGTGGCTTGTGCCCAGGTGCTGGCTAGGGTGGGCAGGTTCTGTCAGGGCCCCTCTGTGGGACAGCTGATGAGGTGTGATGAGGATCAGTGCCCACTTGGGGGTTGGGGGTTGGAGAGGGGCCAGTCTTGGTCTGATGAACATTGTGAGATTCTAGGCAAGACCTGCTTGAGGGCTTGTGCGTGGGCCCACTGAGCAGGGCAAAACTTTTTCCCAGTAACTGAGACATGAGGGCTTTAAACGACAGTATGATTCTACTTGTTGTGAGAGCTCATTTGTACTTTCTTTTTTTTTTTTTTTTGAGACACAGCTCACAGCAACCTCAAACTCCTGGGTTCTAGGCATTGTCTTGCCTCAGTCTCCTGAGTAGTTGGGACTACAGATGTCCACCACAATACCTGGCTAATTTTTTCTATTTTTAGTAGAGATGGGGTCTTGCTCTTGTTCAGGCTGTCCATTTGTGTTACTCGTTGAACATTTAGCAGTCATCATAAAGTATCTTACACTGTAGACTAGGGGAACCAAACATACCCCTTACCTCTCTCTTTTTCTCTATGGTCTGGGCAGTCTGTGAGCTTAAGGTCATTAGGAGATGTTTGTGTCTGGTTTGGCCTAGGGGATGGGCAGAGGCAGGGTGAGGGTTGTATAGATAGAGGTCTGTTCATGAACCACTCTCTGCCATCCAGTTCTCTCTCCCAAATGGTCTGGCCAGTCCTGGTTCTAATGGCCGTTGTGTCATTTCCCTCAGCTGCAAGGGAGACTGGGATGGTTTTTTGTATTGTTCCTTAGGGAGAAAATCACTTGGAGTTAATATATCAGTGCTTCTGAGTGCAGAGTATTTATTGACACGTCAGTCAGAGGAGGTTTTTAAACAACATATATGTATCCTTTTAGTGAGGAATAAATCTACCAATGCATCTCACAACTCCATTCTGCAGCTTCCATTTCCTGGAAGGTACATGGAGTTTAGTGGTTAGGGATGGGGGTTTTTGAGCTAGGATTTTGGAGAGACTGTTTTTAGCCTGTCCTTGGATTTGGGCCAGGCTTAGAAATCTGTCGAAATAGCTTTCTTTAGCTGCTAAAATTGGGATGGATTCATGACTGAGTGGGGAGGGTACAGAGTAGGGTCCTGCCTGAGGACCTGGAGTGCTTTAGTTTCAGCCTCCCTCCCATTTCCTCACTGCCTGAATGTGAGGTCCCACACTCTGATCACCGAGTGGGCTTGGCAACAGATGGTCCTTGGAGCGAAATAACTTAAAGCTTAAGTTTTCTTTTCTGTCTTTGTTAGAATCTGCTCCTGCTCCTCTCAGGAATACTTTCCATTTTAGCACTTGGGGTGGAGTTGTCTTTATTCACCCTCTCCCCTATTCAGCTCCCTAGTGCCCACCCCGACCCTCCAGACTCCTTTTCTAGGGAGGCATAGAAGTTGTCCCTGTAGAGAGCTGCAGGTAAAAGTGAGCATCTAGCCACAAACTTTAGGGTTTTTCTTTTTTTTTTTTTTTTTTTGAAACAGTCTTACTCTGTTGCCCAGCTAGAGTGCTAGGCTGTCACCAGAGCTCACAGAAACCTCCAACTCCTAGGTTCAAGTGATTCTCCTGCTTCAGCCTCCCAGGTTGCTGGGACTGCAGGCATCTGCCACCATGCCTGGCTAATTTTTCTATTTTCAGTAGAGTTGGGGTCTTGCTCTTGCTTAGGCTGGTTTTGAACTCCTGAGTTCAAGTGGCCCTCCTACCTTGACCTCCCAGAGTGCTAGGATTACAGGCGTGAGCCACTGTACCTGGTCAAACTTTAGGTATTTCAAACACTACTTTAGGTTTAACTTTTTTGTTAAAAAAAAAAATGTGGGCTCGGCGCCTGTGGCTCAACGGGCTAAGGCGCCAGCCACGTACACCTGAGCTGGCAGGTTCGAATCCAGCCCGGACCCGCCAAACAACAATGACGGCTGCAACCAAAAAATGGCCGGGCATTGTGGCGGGTACCTGTAGTCCCAGCTACTTGGGAGGCAGAGGCAAGAGACTCGCTTGAGCCCAGGAATTGGAGGTTGCTGTGAGCTGTGATGCCACGGCACTCTATCCAGGGTGACAGCTTGAGGCTCTGTCTCAAAAAAAAAAAAAAAAACCTGTTCTAGATTCTCTAGGAGATTGACCTTATATAGTATAATATTAAAGGGACCAAGAAATCTTGGCTTCCTCAAGATTTGCTGAAAAATCACTGACATGAGGGAGATTAATTAGGAGAAAAGGCATACAAATTTACTTAATGTGTATACACCGGAGCCTTCAGAATGAAGACAAAAGATAAATGGAAGTTACCCATTTTTATGTTTAAATTCAGTACAGTGTAGCCATATAGAAATATGATTGGTATGATCTAATGCTAACAGATGAATGGGGAAACCCAGCAAGCCTATCGAGATTCTTCTTGACTTCTCTGAGCATGTATTCCTTCCTTTGGCGTGTGAGACAGGGCCCTCTTTGCAATGGGGTTATTATGACCTACAGTCCAACAAAATGGGTCATACAATTTCTTTATGGCTAGTTTTTCCACAGAATAATTTTAGGTTTAATGATGGGCTTTCTGGGGGAGAGAGTTCTGGCTTTCTTGACTCACATTGGGGAAGGAAGAATTATTCTAGTTTTCTATGGCCAGCTGTACTCAGGAGAACGAGACTGAGAGATTGGAGGAGAGGGGCAGAGAAAAACTTTTGCTTCTGAGACTGTCTGGAGGCTTCATTTTCTGAACTCCAGTAGTATCTTCTTTATTCTCAGTTATAAGCTTTTTGAGAGGTTTAGGGATAGAGTCTGGCCAGGGTCTGCAAGAAAGAGAGGAGGCCAGTCCAGGGATTAAGAATAGGCTTTATTGGCTCGGCGCCTGTGGCTCAACGGGCTAGGGCGCCAGCCACGTACACCTGAGCTGGCGGGTTCGAATCCAGCCCGGACCCGCCGAACAACAATGATGGCTGCAACCAAAAAATGTGGCCGGGCATTGTGGCGGGTGCCTGTAGTCCCAGCTACTTGGGAGGCTGAGGCAGGAGACTCGCTTGAGCCCAGGAATTGGAGGTTGCTGTGAGCTGTGATGCCACGGCACTCTATCCAGGGTGACAGCTTGAGGCTCTGTCTCAAAAAAAAAAAAAAAAAGAAAAATTATCTGTTGTGGTGGTGGATGCCTTTCATCCCAGCTACTCAGGAGGCTGAGGCAGGAGGCTCACCTGAGCCTAATGGTTTGAGGTTGCTGCGAGCTATGATAATACCACTGCACTCTAGCCTGGGTGGCAGAGCGAAACGTGACAAATAAATAAATAAACAAATGCTAAAAAATTTAAAAAGGAGAGACGAATATGCTACCAAACAAGGGAATCTGCAGATTCAATTGTTTCAAGATCCTGTTTTAATCACATTTGTTTTTTTCTTTGGTTTACTCTACATTTCAATCTTTTTTTATTCTACACTATTCCCATTTAAATCAAGAGAAATTAACTTAGTGTTTAAGAAAAGGTATTTTTTCAAATAACAATGTGAAGTAGAAAACAGTACAACTCAGATCAGTTTGTAGTTACACTAGTGAAATATGCTAAAAAATAAAGTTCAGAGTTTTAGGATGTCAAGAAGTTGGCTGTGGAAACCCTTTTGTATCTGACTAAATGTTGAAAGAAGATAATAATTGAAATTTTCTGGGTGATGTGAGAACTGTTTTTCACAGATTTTCTTAATTATCTTCTTAAATAAGGTAAGCCGTACAAAGTTTCAACTCCTTCACTGGGTGGCTGAGAACAAAGGAAAAATTGAAGTATTGGCAGTCCCCAAGTTACAAATGAGATAGATTCTGTAGTTTTGTTCTTAAGTAGAATTTGGCAGTCCCCAAGTTACAAATGAGATAGATTCTGTAGTTTTGTTCTTAAGTTGGAACAGGTACACATACCTATTACCTGTAATAGCCTCATTTCCTGAGTGTGACCTGAATGTAAGTCAGATATTTGTAACTCAGGGACTGCCTGGATTCCTTATCAATAATACTATTATTTCTTGGTAAAAATAGGTATTAACCCTAAGATTTATTTGTTCTTAATCATACAATAAAAGTTCAACATCACATCAAGCTCTCAGCTACAAAATTATTAACTAGAGCACCTCACTGAGACAGTTTGAGACAAGAGACCCCTAAATAAATAAATTGAAAACACAAAAAGAAAAAGAAAAAGCAGCACCCAGTTGTTAGAAGTATGGACATCCCGAGAGGCTAGATTGGGGGGACATGAAAGGTTTCCTTACAAAAAGAGTATATACTCTGGTAGTTTACAATGAGCAAGTGTTATTTTTTAAAGTAAAAATTTATAAAGGCAAATGATACCCTTGCTTAAATCTTTTCAATGGCTAACTATTCCCCACATAGTCAACATATTAGCATAGGATTCCAGGTTTTCATTACGTGGCCCATTTCCTTTTCATCCCCCAATGTCATCACTCCCTAGTTTGCAACCTAAACTTTCACCATTTTAAGCTACCATTGTTATAACTGCACCACATTTATTAATAGTACTGTAATTACCTCACTTGCTGTAGCCTACTTTGCTATGCTGTACTTAAGAGAACTTTCATACTTTGTTAGTAGGTACAATGGAGTTTTCTTGATCACAGACTTATTGAGATGAAAAGAAGAGATTTTCCAAAAATTATAAAATCAAATATGTATTAATGGCTAGTTCCACACTAGCGTCATTTTAAAAATAAAAATTATTTCTAATGATAAATCCATTTTCCATTGTAATACAGTTAAATAGAAAACAAATTAGATTTATGGTCCAAGTCTCCAATTCCATTCTTAGTTTTAATTTGAACTTTTGCTGTAAATACTACATTACCTAAAGTAATTTTATTCAATCTATAAAAATGCCCCTTAGCCACTTTATTCAATACCTTTCACTGCTTTTAGATAATCAAGATACAGAAAAATACAAATGTTTCATAACTTTTTTTTTGCCTTTATAATACATCAGAATCCCAAAGAAAAGTATTTATTTACGAAGAAGAGACAACAAAACAAGAAGCCTTAGCTATGTTACTTTCTCTTATGTATTTATATACATGTGAGTATACATATGTATTTTTTTTTTTTTTTTGAGACAGAGTCGAACTATGTCGCTCTGGGTAGAGTGCCATAGCATCACAGCTCACAGCAACCTCAAACTCTAGGGCTTAAGCGATTCTCTTGCCTCAGCCTCCTGAGTAGCTGGGACTACAGGCACCTGCCACAATGCCTGGCTATTTTTTTGTTGTAGTTGTCATTGTTGTTTAGCAGGCCCAGGCTAGGTTTGAACCTGACAGCCCCGGTGTATGTGGCTAGCGCCCTAACCACTGAACTACGGGCACCAAGCCTTTTTTTTTTTTTTTTTTTTTTTTGAGACAGAGTCTCATTCTGTTACCCTGGGTAGAGTGCCATTGGGTCATAGCTCACAGTAACCTCAAACTCCTAGGTTCAATTGTTCCTTCTGCCTCAGCCTCCCCAGTATCTAGGACTGCCGGAGCCTGCCATAGCACCCAGCTATCATTTTAAGAGACGAGGATCTCACTCTTTCTCAGGCTGGTCTCGAACTCCTGAGCTCAAGCTATTCTCCCACCTCTGCCTCCCAGAGTGCTAGGATTACAGGTGTGAGCTACTACACCTAGCCTCTTCTATATATTTTGTAATTCTTATAACAAAGAATTACATAATACCATAAGTAACATTTATGTAAGTTTATAAACATATAACCTACCTATTACATATCTAATACGTAAATCAGCCCACTTCCATGTATAAGACATACATCCTAATAGAAGAGTTTAATCATACAAATTTTCCTTAAGTACTAAAATTAATCTTCTAAGTCCACCAGACCCTTTTAAAGAATACTTACCTTGGTGATACACCTGGTTATCTGAAGCCTGTTTTTTAGAATTTTTTCCCCTAATACGTGGAGGTGAAGAATCAACCAGTGATGATCGGCCAGAGGACTGTGGTGTAGTTCCAAAATCAGAAGAATAATAATAATGGCGTTTGTCTGTCTGTCTGTCTTCATCAGTATCTGAACTTCTTGCTTTTTCCCCCATTGTTTTGAAAAATGGTCTCTTTTCACATAATTTCAAAGATTCTTTTCTCCAGAAATGTCTATGACAACACTGAAGAACAATTTCTTAAGATCCTGGTAAGAATATTCATTTCTGTGCAATTTGCTTTCTCCACAATATGTCCGTAGAACACGATTCTCATTAGCAGCCCAAAGATAACACTTTTTTACCCTACAATTAAGGAAGGGAAAGGGAGACTCATCACATAGAGCTATGAAATAGATTTCTACCATTAAGTGCAATGAAAGATACTAAAAGCAAAACAGGCTGGGCGCAGTGGCTCACACCTGTAATCTAGCACTCCGTGAGGCTGAGGCGGGTGGATTGCCTGAGCTCGGGAGTTCAAGACCAGCCTGAGAAAGAAGGAGACTCCCATCTCTACTAAAAATAGTTAAAACTAGCTGGGCATGGTGGTACATGCCTGTAGTCCCAGCTACTCAGGAGGCTGAGGCAAAAAAGGGATTGCTTGAACCCAGGAGTTTGAGGTTCTTGTGAGCTATCATGATCACTGCACTCTACCCAGGGTGACAGACTGAGACTCTGTCTCTAAACAAATAAGTAAGAACAAAATAATATACAACTTATATGGTTTTAAAAAGAAGCTGTAATTTATCAATATTTTCACACATAAGTTATTTGCAGTATTTGGAGAAAAGACAGAGCCTGTCATAGTTTAGATAAAATGTAAAGTACTTGACATTGCTTCTGAATAAATGTTGTTATTTTGATTCCATTGCATTTTAAGAGTTATTGATATATATAATAAACACAAATGCTAAATTTTAACAAGACAGTAATGATCAAATTGCAAATTATTTTTCTTTTCGGGTAGAAAGTAAGAGGTGGTGGTAAACAACAAACCTGCTAATAAAAACAAAGAAAAATATCTAAGTTTGACCACATAAAAACGTCAAACTAAAATATATTTCAAAAGCGACTAAATTAAAAGAAAAAAAACTGATGGAAAATATTTGCAACCATTACAGAAAAATGTGTCATCCTTGATACATAAATAAGTACTTAATAATATCCCATAAGAAAAATATGAGGTCGAAATCTAAATGTGTAAAACACATGACAAGACCCAGAAAAGGCAACACAACCACAGACACATTAACAGTATTCAACCACAACTATGAGAGGTCGTCTAACAGACGCCAACACTGTGACCTAGTTGTTTATGCCCTCACAGTAATCTGAAATTAAATAAGTGAATAATTAAAAAAAATTAAAGTAACCTCAGATACCATGTTTAAAGATATGGAATTAGCCAAGATTTTCGAAAACAACAATATCCAACGCTGCCAAAGTAGCTGTCAGGAAAAGACCCAGCGAGTTTTTTTGTTTTGTTTTGTTTTTGAGATTTTTTTGCCAGGGCTGGGTTTGAACCTGCCACCTCCGGCATATGGGCCCGGAGCCCTACTCCTTTGAGCCACAGGCGCTGCCCAAGACCCAAGAGTTTTGGGGAAAAAAGTTGGCAAAATGTATTAAGGCTTTAGTCTTTTAACCTTTGATCCAGTATTTCTATTCTTAGAACAAAAATAGAAAACAGATGGGAAAGTTATCTGCAGGTGCTTATACAGGACATAATTTTAAAAAATAAACAAACAAATTAAAAAAAAAAAAAACAAATGGAAGCAATCTAAATGTCTACCATTACGGACTGAGGGAATTACTATAAAAACCCTGCAGGAGTGTCCCACCTGCAGCCCGCAGGCTACACACTGACTTTGTGAAGACTGTTTTTGCTTATCTGTGGTGTCAGATATCATGAAAAGTATGCATGGACTTTTTTTTTTTTTTTTTTTTTTTTTTGCTAATCAGCTTTCCTTAGTGTATTTAATGTATGGTCCAACACAACTCTTATTTCTCTGATGAGAAAAAGAGGAAAAAAAAAAAAAAGGTTGGACATTCCTGTGTACAGCATATCATGAAATGGCTAGAAATGTTTACCAAAAAATTGTATTCAAGGAAAATGTCTATACTGTCATGGTAAAGGAAAAACTCAACTTAGTGTATACAGAGTATCTCCACACGTATTATCTCTGTATGTGATCTCTACACATATTTATTGAAAAAATATTGGATATGCATCCTACCTGAATTCAGGTCTGAAAGAAATTTGCAGAGCAAGGAACACATGAATACCAGAATAGTGTCTGCCTGAACAGCAGAGGTTTCACATGATTTTATCTCTCCATCAATACATTCTTGTTTTCTGGCTGGGCAAGGTGGCTCACGACTGTAATCCCAGCACTTTGGGAGGCCGAAGCAGGTGGATTGCATGAGCGGGCCCCACACACTGCGCACACAGCCCTGGGCGGCTCGGATGCGTTACCTCCAGGACAGCCCGCGCTCCGTCCCCCTGAGCACCGGGTTACCTCCAGGACAGTGTGCGCTCCGTCCCCCTGAGCACCAGGTTACCTCCAGGACAGCGCACGCTCCATCCCTCGGCAGCACCGGGTTACCTCCAGGACAGCGCGCGCTCCGTCCCCCTGAGCACCAGGTTACCTCCAGGACAGCGCGCGCCCCGTCCCCCGGCAGCACCGGGTTACCACCTCCAGGACACCGCGCGCTCCATCCCTCTGAGCACCGGGTTACCACCTCCAGGACAGCGCGCACTCCGTCCCTCGGCAGCACCGGGTTACCTCCAGGACAGCGCGCGCTCCATCCCTCTGAGCACCGGGTTACCACCTCCAGGACAGCGCGCGCTCCGTCCCTCGGCAGCACCGGGTTACCACCTCCAGGACACCGCGCGCTCCATCCCTCTGAGCACCGGGTTACCACCTCCAGGACAGCGCGCACTCCGTCCCTCGGCAGCACCGGGTTACCTCCAGGGCAACCCACGCTCCGTCCCCGTGAGCACCGGGTTACCTCCAGGACAGCGCGCGCTCCATCCCTCGGCAGCACCGGGTTACCTCCAGGACAGCTCGCGCTCCGTCCCCCTGAGCACCAGGTTACCTCCAGGACAGCGCGCGCCCCGTCCCCCTTAGCACCAGGTTACCTCCAGGACAGCGCGCACTCCGTCCCCCTGAGCACCGGGTTGCCTCCAGGACAGCGCGCGCACCGTCCCCCTTAGCCCCAGGTTACCTCCAGGACAGCGCGCGCTACGTCCCTCAGCAGCACCGGGTTACCTCCAGGACACCGCGCGCTCCGTCCCCCTGAGCACCAGGTTACCTCCAGGACAGCGCGCACTCC